>JAQBSW010000612.1:0-184759 GCA_029291075.1 Eudiplozoon nipponicum | reverse complement strand
TTGCGAAGTTAATTGCACACGCACACATGCACGCCAGATTATACTTAATTAAAAGTTGAGCAGTTTTTGTGAATTTGTATTGTTTCGTAAATAATACAAATTTAGTTCGTATTCACGTTTTCAAAGGAGCATTACCTTTAATTAATAAAATATATATTACTTTAAGTTAAATACATGCGAAATTCAAAACTTAGCATGAATTTCATCAACGAATATTTTTCCGAAAAGAGACTATTCGAATTTTACCACAATACGCAACTCATTTTCATAACTCGTGTTAAAAAGTACCTGCAAATAATATAGAATAATAAATTCTCAATTGGATTTTCCTCGCTCCATCACGAATAAGTGCTATCTCCGTAATGTAGAATGTCAAATCTTGTTAGCAATTTTCAAACAAACTTAATCACATATTTTAAAAGAAGCGCACGTAAGAGAATGTAACTCTTGTTCTAAAAGCGGCGACGCTGTTAATAAGAAATGATGAAGCCTGGGAAAATATCGTTATTCTGAAGAATTTTGAAAAATAGCCTGATTTAAAAATTTTATCATCTGATCTTATTAAATAAGTTAAGTCACATTGCATTGGTTCGTTTATATTTTAGAATTTAGAAAATTTTTCAAATTTTATATTCATTGTACCGGAAAATATTTTATTAACTTTTTTTTTCTTATTTGGAATTAAATGACATGGTAATATTTTTTATGCAAAATATTAAACTTTATTAAACAAAGATTAATTATTTAATTTCACAAAATTTCGAACACAATATGTAAAGTCTTATTGAATACTTTGTACCGAAAATGATTAAAGCTTGTATAATATTTGGTAAAGAGAAACTTAAATTATCTAAGCCTTATTCCGTGAAAAACGCATTAAGGTTTTATGCAAAATAGATAGCAAGATTTGTTGCCTATGAATAAATTTAGAGAAGATTATTCAGTAATTATTCCCTTAAAGTTTACCCGCACAAATAAATTTAGCATTTAACCTGAAATGAACAATTTTTCGCGCTTTATTTCATACAAATTAACAATCTAAATGCATGCAGAAATAAATAATGGAGCAGATATTGTCTTTCATGGCAAAATTCGTTTCTAATGTTGAAAGTATTATGTATGAAATGCGTTAACGAAATTCGGGGACGATGAAAAGGGTAGAATGAAAAATTACAAATATTAATTTTTTATACAAATCAATATTGCAAAATTGGGATAAAACTAAATTCAATTTTGTGTGTCTAGCTGAAATATATAGCACAACGACTAGATTTATGTGTGGTTGTTTATAAAAATGAGATTTTTCTTTATCTGATAGGGACTAACATGATTAAATTACTGTATTGCTACCGACAAAGTCAAAAAATGTTTAATCATCAAAGAATTTTAAACCAAGCATTCATTTCTATTCAGTAAAACTACACGTAATACATAGTAACTATGACAGTATGATAATTCTATGTAAAAATATGTACTGAGTAGTATTTATACAAATATGTGCAAAAAAATATTTTTGAAATACTATTTCGATTTCATATGCAGTATTAAATCGAAATCGTATAAAGTAATATTTCGGGTCTTAAAAATTTTGATGTTATAAAATGTACTACTATATATTTATAAAATATTTATGATAGATATCATTGTGTCTAATTCAAATGTAACCCTGATACGATGAATACATAGTCCACACCATTTTACGACTCATGAACACATAAATATTATAAAAATGACGCTGATCGGGGATAAATTAATTTGTATTTAAAGAGGTAATTGTTTTTTTCAAAATGTCTTTTTGATCTCAATTAATTTCAATTTTAGGCTAACTAAATGGCGAAAAATTTCAAAAATTTCCAGGCTTGTTATAATAAATATATTTATTTAGGTATCGTCCAAATATCATTGATTGAGACTGAATATGTTTTTAGCTTTGCAATCGCATTATCAAGGATGAGCGTGCATGAATACAAAGTAAAATTGCCTCACATTTATTGAATAAGTTTTTAAAAGTCGTGGTAATTATTCTTAATGCAACTTATGAGACGCCAATATACAACAAGTAAAAAAATCACAGGTAGGAATTAAAATTTAACAGATCCCCAAATTAGGCCGAGCAGTTATAGATGACATCCCACTATTCTGTATTTATAATGAGTTTCAAATTGATTGTCGTAATAAATTAATGCAGAGAACCTATGAGACAAAGTAAGTAAAGTTAACGAAACCTAATTTTCATCGGCTGAAATGCTATTTGATTTAACGTGTTGCGAATGCTATTCATTTTAGATCCTCTTAATTTCCGGTAACTGCTTTAGTGCAAACATGATGTCTGACAAAAGCTCATTTGTCAGTATTTCATAAAGTTTGAAGGAATGAAAATAGTCTGGCTGTTAGAGAATCTACTATCTAAACAATGCATTTTCTATTTTGAGCCATTTAAAATACAACAGCTAATTTCAATATATTTATATCAATGATTACATTACGTCACTGAAACCTACATAATTTTTATTACAGTTGAAAAAATAAATGCCATGGCTAAGGATATGAATACCGAGAAACATTCTATACAGTTCATTTTCGAGCATAAAACAATGAATATAATTCAACTGAACTATCAATGATTGCGCAGGTGTGGGTAACAATTCTTCAAATCAAGCTTGCGAGCTTGATGTAAACATCGATTCCATTGAGTTTCACCAGCCGTCAAACGTACTAACGCGTTTCGTCCTTCGATGATTATCATCAGAGTACGACGGAAAACTGACTATCGAAGATCAAACCGCAATGAATATATATGATAATCAAAATAAGATATGCTATATTCTTCGAAATGTGGTTAAATGCAATGGGATTGATGTTTAATGCAAACTCGCAAATGTGATTTAAAGAATATTTAAAACCACCCGCGCATCAATGATTGTTAATTTTTCTTACCAATAAATATGTGATGAAAGCTGCAAAAAAATTAAAGTTCGGGACTGCATAAATGTTTTACAGCCTGCATTTCTAGTCAAGTAATATGTATGCGTGAAAACTAGAGGTGAGAGACGCATATCCTATTTTGTTTTCCATTTATATATATATATATATATATATATATATATATATATATATATATATATATATATATATATATGCATTGCGGTTTGATCCTCACTAGTCAGTTTGCTGTCGTACTCTGATTATAAACATGTAACGTCGAAAAGCGTCCGTGGCTGGGATTGACGCTAGAGTTGCTTTATTTTTCAACGACGGGTAGAACACAAAGGGATTGGTGTTTAATCCAAGCTCACAAACTTGATTTGAAGAATCATTCTCATTAACTATCTTGCCTTAATGGTTTCAAATAGAGTGAGGTATTTTATAGCATAAAAAACCTTTAAAATTTGAAATGGACAACACTGTGTACCTAATATTTCGGCAATGGAATGTTTGTCAAAATATAGATTTGTTGCGCAAGTTCGTCTAAAGCAGAGGTTAAATGCGATGGAAAAAAATGCATTATCATTGACCTTTGTTGGTGAAAAGGCTTTATTAACAAACAGGTATGTCAAAACTATAAACTAAAACAAGTTAACACCATTGTATTTAACCTGTCGTCTAACAAAAACGATAAACTACCGTCAGTCACACGTACAAATGCGTGTTGGTCTTCCACAATCATCATCAGAATACGGCTGAAAACTGACTAACTTGGATCAAACCGTATATTAAGAAATTTAATGAAGTAAACGCAAGTTATGCATATCAGTGAAAAAGAAATGAAGCTGAAACCAAACAAAGGTGAATTTAATAAATTTTCTCAAAAAATAAAATGCGACATACAAAATATATTAATCATAGAATTGAAAAAGCAGGGACTAATCTGGTGCATTGTACAAAACTGCTAAAGTTCTTAACACAACGAAAAAGCTTGTTGGTATCGAATATTACGATATAATTTATTCATAGGCAGGTAAAAGTTACATAACGTGCTACTTGATGAGGATTGGCCAAATTGTGAAGAAACAATTTACACAGATGACAGTGAGGGTGACGTTTCCGTCTGGGTCTACGACATTGAATAAAAACTGTACTGCTTTTTTCAGAGCTAGAAATAAAATGCATCGGAACCGTGTGTAAGCTGTTAGTTAGCAATTTCAATAGGCAAAATAAATTATTATATTGAGTAATTCTAATTTGTGTAATTGTGTGTTAATGTGTGTACCTCAGTGTGTGCATTATTTGGCTTGCGGCTTTTGGTTTTAAAGTGTAATCATAAATTGCGTGTTTAACCCTTTTTCTTCTATATATGTGTTGTGTGCAGAAGCAGGTAATTCAGAGAAGCTTCGATTTTCCGAAAGAAGAGCGTAAAAATTTCTGAAAAAAGCATGTCTTAGCATAAATCTTTGCTAAAGGACACAAAGTAATCTAATAGCCTTTATTTTATTTTATCAATTGGTTGTATTCGCAAGCAGGCAAAATATTAAATAGCAAATTAACTATGAGAAATAATCCCATTACGTATGCTATAGAAAATAATATTTGTTTTTTTAAGTTGAAAATGAATTTAACGCAGAGCAGAACTGTGTAATAAATTCGAAAGAAATAAAATATGTTTTTTTCAATTAAAAACTAAAATTAAATTCATTGATGCAAATTGTGCCCATTACATTTTCTTCCCCAATAGGAAACATATTAGACAGTCCATAGATATGGAACATTTTTAAACGTTTCATGCGACAAACGAATTCATAGGGCGATAATAAGAAGTACTTGGAAATTAATCGGTTTAATCTGTGCTGGTTTGTAATAGCATCCAACTTTATACTTCTGTAGCAAAATACCTATACATTTATTCATTATTTTTAAAATGAAAAATCTGCCCAATTTCTTTCAAATAACGTCGCAAAAGCGTCAAATATTTTCATTTTTCCCTAAAGAACTCATTCGATTAATACAATTTTTGTTGGGTATTTTTCTCATTAACATAATAATCTTATTGTTATTAATAATACCTTCAAATTATTATTATTATTATTATTATTATTATTATTATTATTATTATTATTATTATTATTATTCTTATTATTATTATTATTATTATTCTTATTAATTCTATTTATTTAATGACTTTAAGCCACTAAGCACACTGAAAGATATTTTAGAGCATTATTGTTTTTGATAAAAATCATGTAACAAAGGTAATAAACAGGCTCATTTTTTAAGTCCCAATACTGAAAAAAGAAAATATTTTATCTGCATTTCTTCTATGTATGAAACATTTGTCGCGTCATAAACAGAAAAATTGGCTACGATTTATTAATAGGAATATAAAAAGACAGGACAACATTGTATATTAAGTTAGCAAGCAAATTATTGCCTGATAAGTTGAAAAGTGTATTCTTTTCTGCATTAAAGAGCTTTTATTTACGATGGAAATTAGAATTATGATATACTTGTGATAATTTAACGGCGACTTTAATTTAGTATTTAAAGAAAAGAACACACACGCCCTTATCTTAATCTTAGGCATTCTTATAAGCGTATTGTTTGTAGATGTATTGATTATGAAATATGGCTATCTTTCGGGATCACGATTATATTTATGCACCTTTTTTTCACAGGAGAAATTAATTTGATCCTATATTAATATTGACACCCCATTGAAATAGAAAGTGCAATAATTTCATTAGATTGGTTTCAATGATTGCACTCATTTAGCTTATTGATTTGTGCTTAATTAAACTACAAAAAAATTAAAAATACTTCATTTGGGAAAACTTAGAATATATTAAATAACCCAAAAGTTGATTCTCCAATACCTACACAAATTAAGGTTTCACATAACTCCATAGCTTAGAATACTATAATGATTGCTAAGTCACTTGAACGAACAATGATTAACTTGTCTAGACATAGATAAATTAGATTTTGAACTATTTAAGGAGTTAATAAGGTTTCTGTGTAGCGTCATAAAAGGAAAATTAAACTAAACACTTTAAAATTGTTTAGAAAAAATTCCAATAAATGAAGATTAAAGAGTTTACTGTAAGTAAACATTTAAACCACCTAACTATTTTTGAGACAAACAGGTCGAAACAATTGCAACCTTAATTACCCAGGTTAATTAAACAAAATACGAAAAAGTAATGAAACGTGATAGTGACAAAATTACTTTGTCGTTATTCAAATGAGCATCTAAATATAATAGTTTACTTTCAATAACTGGAAATTTATATTTGATTTAGTCATTAATAAGAATCGTTCTAGTTGTTTCCAAATTGACCACTGCGGATCAATTGTTATCACTCATAGGTCGGTTATATTTTCATTCCTTTATAGTACATGGTGAACAGCTTTTTATTCATGAATTGATGAATTCTCACTGGCCTGTCATTCTCAAGCCCTCCGTAAGATGCTTGTCTAAAAATGCTGTTAAAAGAGGATATGTGGAATGTAGCATATACCACTAGTTGGTCTCTCTTTGAGTATGGTGTCAACCCCCAGGACCGGAATAGAAATGAAGTCCCGAAAGTTTGGACGGCTTCAGGGTAATAGTACCAGTATGAACCCACCAATGAATAAAAAAAACTGGCTGTGCACTTGAAAAAAGTAAAGAAATCAAGATTTTACTGATCTACGGATGCCATCAGTTCTCCCGTAATAGTCGATTGTGGAAAAACCTAGAAATTGATATTTTTTATTATTTAAAATGCTTTAGGCCTTAGATTCTTATTGCTTAAGTCCGTAAATTTTTTTGATGTTCAACCATGTTTAAGCTACGTTTTCTGTTACTTCAACGGGTGATAGGATTTGTAATAATTAACAAAAAAGAATAAATTTAGCTGCGACTAAATTTTTGAAAATCACAAAACGCATTAATAAAGCAGTATTTTATTACAAAAAAGAGTTAAATTAATTAATGAGGATATAAATATTGACTATAATAAAGCGTTTATTTCGTTTTGTGATGACATCCAAGACATGGCAAGAGCAGGGTAAAATGAAGGATGCAATTTGAAATAATCATCTGTACTAATTCATAACGCACCATATCTTCATGAATAAACCACAAAATATTTAAAATGGCTGCTATACTCAAGGATATATTTCAAATGGTAAGGCATGTTTTCTACAATCCACATGCGCACAAGTCTTTACCACATTGATCGATATTA
This sequence comes from Eudiplozoon nipponicum, assembly GCA_029291075.1. Classification (NCBI taxonomy): domain Eukaryota; kingdom Metazoa; phylum Platyhelminthes; class Monogenea; order Mazocraeidea; family Diplozoidae; genus Eudiplozoon; species Eudiplozoon nipponicum. Next base: position 177,596 of record JAQBSW010000612.1, on the reverse strand, counting down.
CATTATTCCAAAATTAAAAATTTCATCAAATATTTTTTTCTGAACATAACAGATTCTTAATAATGCTGCGAATAGTTTGAAAAAGTTTTTTACAAATAATTGAACATGTGCACAAATTCAATCCATAGAAAATTAATGCCTCGTATCAGAAATTCCATACCTGAAATACAAACTGTGGTAAGATAATCTTTTTCCAATTGTCCGTCGCTTTATTCATCCTTGGAGCTCGGGGTAAACGAACATATATACACCCCAAACACACACGCACACACAAATATATGTATAAATATATATATATATATATATATATATATATATATATATATATATATATATATATATATATATATATTTTTAATGATTTTAAAAGCGGATATGTTTAGTATGGACATAGTATTGGATAATGTTGCAGCTATGCTTGCATATAATATATCAAAATTTTTTAATAATCGATCTTTTAATGAAGTTTGTTAATTTTTTTCTATTTCATTGTACCCTTCCTGTGTGCAAAAAAAAGAAATTTTATCATATATATATATATATATATATATATATATATATATATATATATATATCAAAGTGCCAATCGATCAGCTAACAATGGAGGCACTATCGATGGGCCGAAATTATGGAATACATCCTTCTAATAAATGCGATGTTGATTTTGAGGCAGCATTTGAATTGTTATTTGAACAAACAGCTGACTTGGAGCCTACCAGTATTGATTATAAAAATTTGTTCAAGGCTACACTAGTTGATCAGGCTTCACACCTGAAATCGTCTAAATGCGCAGAGCAGCATGCGTTGACAAAGCAGCATCTAAATGCACTTAGAAATATCAGCAGAAACGCAGACATCAAAATACTACGCGCTGATAAAGGAAAGAGCGCAGTTATAATGGACAAATCTGAATACGTACAAAAGATGGAAAACGTGTTAAATGACAATACAAAATTCACACGTCTAGACGATAAATCAGATGAAATAGACAAGGTGGAGCGCAAGTAATTAATGAAATTAAGATTTTGACAGTTGCCGGTTTTATTGATGAGGCCACTGCACAAAAGCTCAAGCCAGTTGGATCATCTACACCAATAATGTACGGATTACCAAAAACACACAAAAGAGGTTGTCCTATGAGGCCAATTTTATCAATGGTAAGTTCTCCGTTTCATGCACTAGCTAAATGGCTAGTTTGTTTACTTGAACCATTACGTAAACTACTAGGTAATCATTCGGTTGCCGATTCGTTTGAGTTTGTAAATAAAATTCAAGATATAAATGTTAGAAACAAGATAATGATATCTTTTGATGTTACGTCTTTTTTTTACAAATGTTCCAATTAATGAAACCATTGACATTATAGTCAAAGCGGTAGAACACGATATATTACCATCGCCGGTGCCAGGTCAAACTTTACACAAGCTTATCTTATTATGCACTGAAAGACGTACGATTTCGTTTTTAATGGAAAGCTATCTACAAACAGACTGATGGTGTCGCAATGGGAAGCCCTTATCGCCAGTGTTGGCTGAGATTTTTCTAGGGCACCTAGAAAATACATCATTAAAGAGTAGACATAAGTAAATGTGCTCAATATATACGGCGTACGTGGATGATATATTTCTTGTACGCTTAAAAACAGTTCGCAATCACGAACATTGCTTCAAAGTTTCAACAACAAGCACATAAGAATATCGGTTTCACGTCAGAGCACGAGAAAGATGACTAGTCATGCCTATCCTAGATGTACTATTAAAGAAAGAAACTAATGGTAAATTAAACAGAAAAGATTTACCATAAACCAACATGGTCTGCACAGTATTATTGCATTACAGCAACACAGTTTTGTGCTATTTCAATATAAATTATCAACAGTTCGTGGTTGCTTTTCAAGAATTGACAGGTTGGTTAGTCAAGATTCTAAAGAAAATGAATATAATAAAGCAATTAACGATTTAAGGTCATAATGGCTATCCCAGCACTTTAAATTAATTGAATCAATTATTAAAAGGGGAGGGATTAACCAGAAACAGGACGGGTTATGGACCAGAAAAGAAAACAATCTACCTAAACATCCCATTTAAGGGGATGCAGTTTCCCTGAAATGGCACAAAATAAAGTTGAAGCAGCATTAACACGCACATTTAATGCAACCAAACTACGAGTGTTATTTAGGGTAACACACTTGCCTTTACCAACAATCAAAGAGAAACAGCCGTTAATGTCGATATCAAATATTATTTACCAATATACATGCGCAAGTTGTCGATCAACTTACGTAGGCCGATCGACCAGACGGTTAATTACTCGAATGAGAGAACATTGCAACTTGAACGCCTGTTTTAAATCAAATGGTGAATACACGTCTGCTATTGCGCAACACATCATCGAAACATCGCACGTATGTTCTCCAGACGTAGCATTCAAAGTAATTACTAAATGCAAAAACAAAAGGGAGCTAGCCACATACGAAGCCTTATGGATAAACAAATTGCAGCCGGATTTATGTAAGCAGAAGAAGCACGTACAAGCATTGAGCTTGAACTGGATGTGACGCACGCAATTTGATTGGTTTCTATTTTTCACACTCTCTTTGTTCACATATTTCTACCTTGTTTTGCTTTCCAATTTATATGTAAAGATATGTTCATGAGTAGATATTTGAGAAGACCATGAGAAAGAAAATTTTCTTATATCTGATAAAATTTCTTTTTGTTTTTGCACACAGGAAGGGTACAATGAATTTTATTAAAGCTCGCATTTCAAAAGAATTTTTTCTATTTACAGAACGCAGTCGGCTGGATATGTTTTTTATAGTATGAGGACATGTTGCCAGAATTACTCATAGTGATTTTTTTCTGATAGCAGCAATAATTGCTAAATAATTTGCCGCAGATTAAAGACTCAATTACAATTTATGTGTACATAATGTGCATACAACATGAAACTTTCGTTCGTCTAGGCTGTATTCTTTACATTTATGAACTCATCAATTTGATGGTAAAATCTAAAACCATACTACAAGAAATGGTAAATCGGAAAATTCAAATAGGTCTTAATGAGATCTAATTTTTCATATTACGTTCAATTTAACGAAACCCAGTGGGTTAATTTTGAAATTTATGCCTTTTCTAGATGATATGGAAGCAAACAATTAAAGTTCGCATACTTTCTGTGTTATCTTCACGTTTGCCAAGCTTAAACGTAAACATAATATATTGTATGAATGCAGAAATAATATACCATTTATTCAAGAATTGGAGTTTTCCCGTTACTGCGATTAAGTTTACTGCATACGACAAATGCTTTGAGTTATTATTCACGTTTAAATTTCGAGCAGCAGATAACAATAAAATTTAAGAAATATGTAATGACAAAATAATACTAGTATTTTACGAATTTAATCAAACTTGTCAGCTCTACTTGTTTGCAGGAAAATGCGGTTTTTAGAGTAATTAATTTATTATTTCTTTATTTATGCACTTATTCAAATCAAACTACCATGTAAACCAATAAACGAAATTGCATACTGACTTATTTCAGGCAATTAATTACAGAACTATTGCCTCGGGCTAAGCTAAGTATTTTTTTAAACGCAGAATTCATTTTCTGCAATAAGAATGAATAATTTAGTTGTTTGGCTTTTCAGAAGAATTGTATTTAAATATAAGTAAAAATTTTCTTCAACCAAATTATTTGCAATTTTGCAAAAATTGTGTTACCATATGATCATTATGGATTATTAAATTAGTGTTTAAAATTTATGCCAGGTATACTTTGCAACAAAGAAAAAATTGTAGTTTATATAGCAATATATTATATATTAACTATCCGGTTCGCTGTATAATAAATTATAGACAGAAAATCTGATAAATATTTATCTTGGAATTTTAAATTAGGAGCACAATCAGGCTTGACGTGTTAATCGCGGAAGAACACACACACACACACACACACACACACACACACACACACCAAATTATGTATAATTATGAGTTCAGCAATTTTTTAAAATATTAGTAATCTTAATTGATATGGCTTTTAAGACATGTTCGTATAAACATTGTTCTTAACATCATTTTGCCTTATTAACCAATGTATTTCTCAACATAAATTACATATATACTCAATTCACGAATATTTATTCAGTAAGTGAACAATTAATTTCAGTTTATTTTAGTATAAATAGAGGATGCTGCATGCGATACCTTACAAAATTCATAACGCCTTTAAACTTGTGGCATTACGAACACAGGAAAATAGTATAGTAATATGATACTTTTAGTTAAATTTTGTTTTGTCTTTTTGTGATCAGGTGTCATTTCTCTGCGAAAGATTGCTCCCTACAAAAAAAATGACAACGCTGTAAATTGGAGGACCCCGGTGTGAGACGGGATGCTATCTCGTGGAGTTAGTCGGGCGCCTTTGGAGAAAAATTACCTAGTGTTGTAAATTTAGTGCCTCATTTTTAAAAGGAAATGTTAGCTCTGTAAACTCCGTCCCGTCCACGGTAATACACACATCTTTTTTTCCTCTATTTCTATTTTTATTTGTAATTAAATAAACTGATTTTTAGTTTCGTTTCGTTCCATGGAATTTTAAATTAATATGTTACTATCCTTCGTCATATTAAAACTTAATTCATATATATGTTTTTTAGTTTTATTACTAAATGGGCAACATTTACAAAATTCTGCCTATTTGTACCTTAAGGCTATTAGGAAAGATTAATAAAATTTTATTTTTATACTTACGGAATGAAGGGGCGCATCACATGTTTTTTTATCTGCTCGGTTTTAATACTACATTAAAATTTCTTCTATTACTTGTTTCGGTAAAAATCGCCAATTTAAGAACAATACATATATCGCCTAATATATATGCAAGTATGTATTAGTTGTTGCGAACCTAGTATCAAATTATTTCAGTTGTGACCAAAATGATAAACCAAAGGCAGCATGAACGGAAAGCATAATCTCATGCACATTCGTTTCGTGCTTACTGGCAACTCATCAGTAGGAGCCGGTATTACGCCCTTCAACCACTATATATTTGGTCGAAGAATGTGGAATAATAGGACGGTACAATCTCCTATTTTTGTTGTTTAACATTATTGTACCGAAAAGGTACATGGTACTAACACTATGGTTTCCGAGTCGGTACATGATACCAACCTGGTGGATATCAATTTATGCTAAAGTTCACCGAAATTGAGAATTACAACAATTTCTGAACACCTGTTACTCCAGTAAATCCATACACTCTGGCCTTGATCGATATCAGTTATCACATTTCGCGGTAAGCATGACATCATTCAATTCAATATATTACAGTTAAATACTGTTTGTTGCGAAGAACTTATATATATGCAAGTATGTTTTTGGTGTTGCGAACCTAGTAACAAATTAGTTCAGTTGTGAACAGAACGATAAACCAAAGGCAGCATGAACGGAAGGAGATTGTACCGTCCTATTATTCCACATTCTTCGACCAAATATATAGTGGTTAAAGGGCGTAATACCGGCTCCTACTGATGAGTCGCCAGTAAGCACGAAACGAATGTGCATGAGATTATACTTTCCGTTCATGCTGCCTTTGGTTTATCCTTCTGGTCACAACTGAACTAATTTGTTTCCGGTTCGCAACACCTAATACATACTTAAATATATCGCTTGTTATACAAATTTATTCGTGGACATAATTATTGAATTTTGTATTTGCCGAAGTTTGATCAAAATTTCTTATTTCTATAAATTAAAAATCTTTTTTTTTTAAATTATACATCCGCCCTATATGATGCCAAATCATCAGTTCAATGGAAGTAAGACTATCGTGAAATAAACATTAGTACTGCTCTTTATTTTAATAAATAGAATTCTGTGACGTGAAGCTATCTCTGCGTCATTTTTAACTAAATAACTTTAGCATCTGAACAGGAATGCCTGATATAAATTATGAAAAAAAACGAAAATGCATAATATAATTTTGGTTGAAAATTTTTATTTGCACTAACGCCACTTTTATTTCTGAAAAATTGACAAATATTATTTGATTTTCTTCAATTTTATTTGTATTACTATTTGTGTATAACAAGCTCTTTAAAACGCAAAATAGGTATAATATGCGGAAAATATATGCTATAGATCGACATGAAGTTCAAGACATGATTTTATACAGAACAGTTAGAGGGGTATGCTTAACACGAATACATTTATGGAAGATTCTTCAGTAATAATTATTCGAAATATTACGCAAAAGAGTAAGCGTAGCTTTGAGTTTGAAATTATAAAATATTGAGTCCTACATTTAAAAATTCAAATAAAGAAATATTTAAAAAATCAAGCAACTGTTGCAATACGAGCATGAAATGTTGCAAAAAATTTTACAGGACTACGAAAATGGTTGAAATACAAAAGCAAACAATTTTTAACTAGATAAATCAAATTTGTGATATTTTTAAGATCACAATTTAATAATTGAATACGAACATTAAAAAATGTAACTAGTTATATAAAATGAGATATTTGTTTATCTTAACTTCAAATACATAATTTATAAAAAACAACTGAACACACACACAGCCAATGATTGTTTAGTCCTAAATGGATGCAAAGAAAGTACTATTAATAATTAAATTACACGAACTTACACTACCTGTGATATATCAAATATAATATTATGTAAAGTGAATTAATAATACATAAAAACTAATGGTTAGAAAAATATGCAAAAGTTGTCAAAACGCAGATCAGATAATTTCGACTAATCCAGTTTCGCACAAATTTATTAAAACTAAAATATTTATTTCGTTATCTAAGTTTACAATATTTTTTATTAAATTAAATACTCATGAAATAAAATTGTTATTAATAAAAATGACAAAATTATCAAAGGTACAACAACAGAATCATCATATATTTACAAGATAAAGTTGTTGTTATTTCGAAAGAAATGAAGAAAAAGAAGATAAGTAGAAGTAATTCAAGTAGATACACTATTTATAGATAATCTACTGTCGTTTAAAACATTTTAAAATCTTGCTGTGCCGAAGATATTAAAAATAGGACTCTTCATCACAGAAACATAATTAAATTGGTGCAGATAGTATCAAAATAAATAGACTAGGTTTGACTTGCGGGTGTTAAGAGAGTTTATTATTCTAAATAACTGCATTTCAGACTATTTTTAAAATAAGTTAGAGAAAACTATACAGGTTTGAAATACATTTGATATTAATTTAACGTATAAATCTCATTATGTAAGATTTAATATGTATTTGGTTTTAAAACTGTTGTATAAACAATGTGCGTACATGATTGCAAAGTCTACATTTGTTTTCTCATATTTATTGAATAAATAAAAATTGAGTTATGTAATTATTCTTACTACAACGAAAGTATTCAATAAATATTGAAATCAGCTTTTGGAAATAAGATATATACGTCCCAAAATTACACTGAACAGTTACAAACGAAAAGACATCATTTAGTATTCATCATAATTTCAAAATGGATTGTTGTGATTGAACAGGTAAGCACAATTAACGAAACATTTTATTTGCATCGGCTGAAATGCATTTTAGGTTAATTTTTTTAAATCCAAAACCTTATTAATATTTTAAAACTATCCTCAATAAAAGCACTCATAATTTCTAACAAAAGCTTATTTGTCAAAATTTCTAACAGGTAGAACGAATGTACATAGCCTGTCTGTTAGGAAGTCTAGTACATGATTGTTGTATTTTCTATGCAAAAGCATTTAAAATGCAACCGCTTAGTTCAATTATATTAATATAAATAATTAAATTGGGTTAATGACACCTACATATTTTTTTAAGATGTAGAAAGATTTAATATGCTTAAATATATTAAAACAGTGAAACAGCATATCATGGCATTTTTTATTGACCACAAAAGTATGAATCCTAAATAATTAATTTTTCTTTTGAACCAGAGAGAGGAAGTCTATAGCCTAAAATTTACAATACACTGATCTCAGAATAGGACTAAACAGTGTACCTACCATCACAACTAATCAAATTTCTCAAGATATAGATTTGTTGCGCAACTTATCCTGAAGCACAGAGCAAATCTGATAGGAAATTTTTCAGTGCGTTGAACTGATGATGCAAATAATGTATTATTGACAAAAATGGGTACCTTGAAAGCCTAAAAGATAAATAAAATTAGAAAGCAATATAGCTAAAAGCAACCAATCAACTAGAATGAGGCGTCCAAAATATATTTCATTATTAATAAAAACACGCGAAATAACCCTGATGCGCGATAAAAAGATTGATATAGTTCTTAATGACAAAACTCATGCTCAACATAAATGCAACGAAAAAGCTTGCGGCTATTGCGCGCTACATTATCTTCTATTTCTGCGCACAAAATAGCTGCCTATTGTGCAATTTTAGCAGGTTAGGTCGAATTTTAAAGAAAATAATCAAAAAATATTTCATAATTCACAGTATGGGAAATGCGGAAAGGTTTCTGCATTGATCTGCGTTAATCTTGGAAAAAACCTTAAATACCACAAGGATTTCTGCATGATTTTAAGAGCAAGAAATGAAATGGAACTGCAATGTGTGAAAGCTGTCAGTTGCAGCAAAAAGTATGCAATTTTAAATGTGCGAAGTAAAATAAATCTGTCGGTGAATTCCGGTATTTTAGCTTTATACTACTTGATTTTTATTAGTTAAATAAACAGATAATTCAGTGAAGTTGCCATCTGCCGAAAGAGCTTGTATTCAGAATAAATCTTAGCTAAATTATAAAAGAAATTCTACTTATCTTTAATTAATATTTGCGACTGGCTGATTTCGCATACAGCCAAAAAATAAAACAGTGATTTAATAAATCTGCGAATTTGTCTTCCTATAGATATGCTCTAGAATATCATTTAAAAGCATATTTAAATTGAAAGTATGTATATTGCTGAGTGAAATTTGATGATTTATTCAAAAAGAACTAAATATATCTCTTCAGTTAAACGAAGCAATCACACGATTTTTGCCAATAATTTCCATTTCATTACATTACGAAATAGAACGCTTAATCAACAGTCCATAAATAAGGAACTTCAATAACATAAGTATTATGCGCTATTGAAATTCAATGAAAAATATTAAGATATAACTAGATTTTTAACAGTTTTAGCTGTGCTGGGCTTTGATAGTAATAGTCTTTATTCTTCATTTATAAAATACCTTACAATTTATTCATTATTATTAAAATGAAATATCTGCTAAATATCGATACATCATTTTAACTAGTCTCGTACGTGTGAATAAGTATATTCGGGGTCCTTAAGTTAGCAAGAACATTAATATATAGCTGTTAACGTATATACTTAAAAATATATCATAAAGGCCTAACATGGTGGTTTATAATGAAGATATTTCATTTATATTTCAACAAATTGCGCAGAATATTCCAAGTCATTAAAAAATAGATAACTCAGACTAATGAATTAATATATAAACAAACACGGAAACCATATTATGTTAAATCAACAAAAATATATTCATGCTTGTCATTTCCTGCACGAACGTACTTTTATGAATTAAAAAAACCAAAAATATTATTTTCCAAAGTTAACTTCAAGCTGCCGCATATTACGAAATAAAAGAGAACTACTCAAATTGGAAACTGGCTCTCATCTAAATCTTAGTCATTCCCAGCTTACAACCGATTTATTATATATGTATTGTTTGGAGTTTCGTCGGTAAGAATAAATTTCAATCGTTTGCTAATGCGTTGTTTATCACCTTGACTACGAAGAAATTTATGTGGTCTATTGGTTTTATTGCTTTAGAATATAGTTTTTATACGCCTCCAAAATCCAGTTCAAAGGTAAGTACATTTATTAAAACTTGAAAAACGCACAATTAATTAATTTTAAAATTATGCCTTTTTCGACAGTTTAAATAAACACACACACACACACACACACACTATATATATATATATATATATATATATATATATATATATATATATATATATATACAGTGTATTCTTCTTACCTATGCGTTTAAAATGATTTATGCATATTTTGGAACTTATCGGCATTAGCGCTTGCACTAGAAAGTAATAAGTGGTGGTCTATATTAACGTATAATGAATATTATTCATGTAGGTCAATAATAATTTATGTTTAAAAATATGTTATTCGTGCCACAACAGTTGTTACGAAGAAACAGATGCCTTTTGGAAATTGGAACGTTTGGCCATTTTTAATAATTATTAAATCATCGTCAATTGTATGATATAAGTTTGTGCCAGGATCGCAATTGAATTTATCGAGGAATTCTGCGGACAAGGCACATTGTGCCAGTGAGAAACGCACTGCTCGTATGTCGCTTCATGTCTTCACAAAAAATGCTCAGCCGAACTTTATTTAATAAAGTTTCAAGCATATTGACTTTTAGCTTTAATGATAATAAAATTAAAATAAAACATATTCCCAAGAGTATTTAATTTTTGAGCAATAATTAATTAAGTCTTGCTAATTAAATCAGGAGTAATACTCATCTTCATTCATTTGGCTTGAATTAGATGCTAATTTTATTTCGAATTTTGTCGTAAATAGTGATAGGCAGATAAAGAAAAGAGAAATTGGGATAATTTGGTTAATTGTACCTGACTATCAGTCTTACAATTTATTGTCCATGCATTCACTGAAGGTTAGATCGAACTGTATTGGAAGACCTATATTTTTTCACTCTAAAAACAAATGTGGTCATATATATTGTAGTTCGGCATTACTCCTCTAATTTTATATTCTATCATTGTTCACAGTGATCCAAATATATAACAAAATATACATTTACTTTTGCTTTTGTTTTAAAGTAATATTGCATAAAAGATAAAAGGTGGTTAGTAGCAGGTGCACAATTATCAGAATAATCCGTTATTAGGTTGGTCAAAATTTAATCTCGGAAATATTTGGTTCATCGGCATGAAACTCATTCCCTAAGACACATAGGCTTAGCAATGTATGCTATGTTCAGATGTGAACAGACTTTCCTTCTAGTAGGTCCCCTGTTGTATTGCTCTGCACATAAAGCATTGACTTATGACGCCAAGCCTCATAAAGACAATTCACAAATTAGATAATAAATATATGATATAATATATAATATATACTATAATAATATAATATAATAAAAGGATTCAGGGTGTACGAATATACTGGTGTAGCGGGTATATAAAGGTGTTTGTAATTCACAATTTTGGTGAAATTTAGCCTATCTTGAAATCCATTGTATTGGTACTATGTACCGACTTGGCAATCATAGTGTTGGTTCCTTCTACATTCTCTGAATATAATAAAATTAGTGCGTTGGCCTTGAGGTCGTATACTTGAAGACTTTATATGAATTTGACTGCACAACTGCTGGTTTACAAATTCATATGAGAGGTTAGATTGTCCAATTGCTCCACATTTCTTACCAAATTGTATTATGCGTATTGAGCGTAATACCGGTTTCTACTATTGAGTCTAAAGTAAGCAAAAAAATTATATATAATAGATATTATGCTGATTTTGGACTATACGTCCTATCCTTTTTTAATTTATTTTTTTACTAGATGCGTTATACATATTTCACAATTCATTTTAGGCATTTTAAATATTTAAAATTCACATCGAAAATAATGGAATATTTCATTTATCCGTTCAATTGTATACAATCTATATACTCGTTTCGTTTGTCGACGTTTGTTTAATTTATAATGTACTAATTACTTCGATGTGTTTTTTAGGAAAACAGAATAAATTAAATTAGCTACACTGCGTTTCTACAATGCGTCTACACAGAAGGGATTGAAATAACTCCAAATATTAGATAAAAGTAAGTAATTCTAATTCAATTAAACGATAAATCAATATCACAACATAGATGCGCCGAAATTAGGCTTTAAATTATCAAGCGCGTTCAAAATGCTGCCAGTTTAGGTGAGGTTGCGAAAAATCAAGAGATAGTCATCAAATTGTTAAACGAATATTAATCGATGTAGATCAATGGAAAATTCCAAAATTCATAAATAGAAACCAATTCGAAATTTTCAAGACAATTTAGAAAAACAAGCTGCGTCCTAAATTATGATGCATGAATTGCATTTTTTGGCATCTAGATTGAAATAGAATGGATAAAAGTTAATTATTGAATTTTGCCATGTTTAACAGTTTCTGTTAGATTCAACTTTCAGTTGATTTATTTTAAAAGCGGCACTGTTATGGACATTTAAATTAATACGTGTTAAATTAAACTTTTTATATTTTCAAATACATAAAGCGTTAGATTCGTATTAGTTGAAACCGTAAGCTACTAAAATATTTGTGATCAGGTAGCCAGTCATTTTAGAATACTGGAGGCACATATATTCATTGTGTGGATAATGAATTAGTTTGTCGTTTTTCATAAAATTATTAGAATGTATACCAATGTGGCAGTTTAGCCTGTTTAATTCAAGGAAATAGATTTTGGTTGTTAATCTCTCTTTAAACTCTGTTTTCTTTAGCTTCAATTAAGAATACGAGTTTAAAAAATGAACGTAGTAGAAATAATTATTCTGCAGTTAAATTTTCAAAATTAAAAAGAACAGTAATCAAGCAGTACTCTATTATAATTAGAGATTAAATTAATCTATCATGACGTAAAAAGTGTTTTTCGTAAAATCGTAAATTTAAAGTGATATACTGGAAACAACAGTACCGTCATTAAATGAAACGGACAAACGAAATAAATCAAGCGAATCATATTTCTTTATAGAAAGCAAATATCTTTTCTGGTTAGCACATCTGATTTAAAATTCTTCCGATATTGTTTACTTGGATAAATTTAATTGTTGCAAATTGAGAGACACATATACGATATAGGTGCAATCGGACCTTTGTTAATTAGATTTTAATCGTTCTCTGTGGATAAACATGGAAAATGGGAACAATTATACATGTCCATCTTAGCATATCATGTTCAATTTTTGTAATTACAGATCAATTGTTTTGGTATCCTAAACAGACATGGTGTATATAATATATAATCAGTTGGCTTTAAAGTCATATTGTCGTACAATTTATTTGAGATTAACTCAAATAAAATTGAATACATATTCGGATAGGAGATTTTACCGTTCACCAGTTCAAAAATTGACGACTAAATAAGTATTGGTCAAAGGGCGAATTGCAGCTCCTAATGATGAGTGGCCGATAACACGAAACACATGTTCATGCTGACTTTGGTGTATCCTTATTGTCCCATGTGAACTAATGTGTTACTAGGTACGCAAAACGATATATGCACTTGCATTAACATTATTTTTCTGTAGCAAAAAACTATAATCTAAGCATATTATTTGTATGTTTAATACGGTATTTGTAAAAAGTTAGCAGAATTCATTAACGATTAATTTTGCATAACATATTTTAAAATATGGCAAATATTAATTTAAAAGAGGCAAATTGTCTATAAGTTAGCACGATTGTTAGTGCCTAACTGGATGCATATTCCATTAATTGATTTGAAATAATTTGACTTACAGTAAATTTTAGCACAAAACCCCTTCAGACATCTGCTCATTGCTATTGTTCATCTATGTAAACACAAGCTAAAGCGCGTTGGCATAATTGCAAAAGACTAATGGTTTTATTGCTTTACTTTCTTGTGCATATTTTTATAAATATCTATATTTTTTGTGCTAGACGTTTTCAACCATTTTGTATATAATTTCTCCATTTAATTATATATTACATTTTCTCACGATTAACATTATCAAGTGAATATTTATTTTTTCGTCTACTTATTTAAATTGGATATTATATAAAAATATACGCATCACTTAAATTAAAATGATTCTATTTTTAACTTTTAATTTAAAGTTTGGAGCGTTGTTGTTCTGTTCACACGGCAGTATTTCTTTTACGGCATTCACTTGTTTGATTTAGTTTTCTTTTTTTGCCAGGCAAATAAAATTTAAAGCTGCTTAATTCTATAACAAGCAGAGGTCCGAGCTGAGAAACGTGGTCAGGTGTTAATTCACGATAAAACGTAGCCCACCAATTTACGCATCTACATTATTCAAATGCTAAACTTATTAAATGCATATCAACTAATAAAATTAAGCGTGCACATGTAATTTGACACTTAATATTCAAGGGTGCTTAAGTTAGCGTGGCAGCGAGTACTTATGTATACACAAATAATATTAATCATATATGCATAACTTTAAGTACACCCAAAATTCTCTCCTTTCTCTCTCTCTCTCTCTCTCTCTCTATATATATATATATATATATATATATATATATATATATATATATATATATAACTTTTTAACGTACAATGATTTTATTAGCAAGTGAAACAAATTGTAATAGCAATGTGGAGTTTTAGTCGGTTTATGTCAATAATTCGCAATACCACTTTACAATCTTTCATTTAAATTCATTCTGGGTTATCTTTTGATTAAATGTTGTTGAGTGCAGAGTGTTGAGTGTTGTAAAGTGTTGCTGAGTATTCTCGACAAAAACCGATCATTAGCCTCTTTTCTATTAAGAGGGGTTTGTACTCCCAATACGTAATATAATGGAGTTGCAAGAATGAAAAAATGTGCCCGGTAGGACATACGATCGCGGTGATTATGGACGTCATTTGATCAGTGATAAAAAGAACGAGGCCAGTCAACCTGATGAAATGCCTTTTCTGCCCTATACAATGTTTAGTTACTACTGACAACCCACCCACCAACAAACATTCATATATATATATATATATATATATATATATATATATATATATATATGATTTTGCTAACAGTATAGGACAGTATGGCGCGTGCTCATATTTAATGTACCAGCCATACGTGCAATTATATGCGGGATATTATTATAAATTTATTTACTTATGTTAGTTCCCATCTGTGATTTATTCTTTGGTTGCATAAATAGCAAATTCTTGACGCACAGCGCCAGATATAATGTTGTGTAACAAAGTCATTTGTAACGGCTCAAAACAATTCGCCGACATATTGCGTAAGCGAAATTCAAATTTCATTCACGCGGCACCAATTAAAACAAACGAAATTTGCCCTTAACCAATGGCGTGTGAGCTTCCGTTTTCAAAATCGTATAAACACGGTGCATTTACCATGCTTGCCATTAGCACTATGTGTGCTTGCTTTCATACGTCATATTGACTATTTGCGAACGCTGTGTCATCTAGTCACTGGGATTTCAATAAAATTAATCTTGTTGCTGCATAACTAGCCATACGAACCGATCATCAATTTATTGCACTTGTATCTGTGCCAGACACCACGCTGTTATCGGAGATCTTTAGCAAGACAATTCTGAGCTTTCACACAGCAACTCACACTTTGGTTTCGACGCCACAACGAAGGAACAACAGCCAGTCAACCAGAGACAGCCTCGAAAGTCTAGGAGTACTTCTAGACACTGCAACACAGAAAACTATTTCGGCATGGGCCGGAGAACGCAATTCCGGCCCTGATAAGGACCGCCAACATAAAGTGTATCTCATTATCCACGGCTCTCAATTTTTTTGTAACGTTGCACGGCATTTACTTTCAGCCAGGGTGTTTACACGTTTAAATAGCATTTAATTATGATAAGATTGTATTCACTAAATGAAAACTTCAATGAGAAGGAATCAAATTTTTATGTATAGCCGATTTATTTGCATTTCCGCAAGTTGTTTGCGATAAGAAATTATCATTATGAGTTATCTAGTTTAACCCATTATATAATCAATTTGGTGTTTATCTCAAGCGCGAAAACTTGGTTATGTAGATAATTTCATCACAGGCACAATCAATGTTTGTACAACTTATGTGAATGTGGCAAAAGCTGAAAAAGATTAATGTTAATGTTAGCCTAGTAATTGGGCAGCCAATATCACCAGTAAATTACAATTTATGCAAGACTATTTTTCATAGGCTTTATATGAATTACAATTTGATTCTTGCAAGTCGATTCTCCGCCAGGCTCTTTTGCTGATCATGACAAATCAAAACGCATCAGTGCATGTGACTGACCTTAGTTTTCATATGCTTAGTGTCTTGTCAGTTAGAATAGAATCAGTGTTTATTTCATGCACGCGCAATTGAGCTATGAAATGTTTATCCTTTGAATTTTTGCGGGGTGCCAGCTTCATATTTTGCAATGCCGCAAATTACATTCGCGGGTTGTAGCTTTGAACTAACAGTTTCACAAAGATCCGATGGGTTCACATTTCCATGTATGCATCGTGTCTGTCTTCGATCTGGCTGGTGCATATTCATCCCTTTCTTCCGAAGGCTTCAACATCGTTCATACTAAAAATTGGAAATGCGATTCAAATGAAATCTTTGTTTACTGGCAACGTTTCGGTGTATTCTATCCAGCACCATCATCAAGCCACTATAAACAGCACAATACTCACAATAACAGATTTAATTAAATGTGGTGGTGTTACAAAATAACATATAAATAGAACGGTTTCGGAACGAGGCTACCAAATTTGCTTAAATCTGCTATTATTAGTATTTATATAAATAAACGAAGATTGGTTGCGCGGGTGGTGATAACTATTATTATAATCAAGGTTGTGGTCTTGATATAAACACCTGACCCAATAATTACTTAAATATGTCAGTATAAACTAAGAATTTTATAGTGTAGAAAAGGAAATTCATCCAGCAGACCGGTTTCTTCCATATTGGGAACTCATCATGTACTGGCCAGAATTTGCCGCGGACAGGACTCGAACCTGGGCACGTCTGTTTCGGAATCTGGTGCTCTAACCACTGATCCATCCCGCCGCTTTTTATTAGTATTGTACGGTGTATAGTGACCAGATGATGGTGCTTCATAGAATGCACCGAAACTTTGCCAGTGAAAAAAGATGCTATAGAACCGCCTTTTCAGTGGTTAGTATGAATGATGTTGAATCCTACGGAAGAAATGGAAGTATGCGCACCCAGCCCGGTCGAAGACTAAACAGATGCATACATGTAAATTGTGATCAATCGGATCTTTGTGAAACTGTTAATAAAAAAGCTACAACCCGCGCAGGCAAATCGCGGCATGGCAAAAAAATGAAATAGTTGTCGCAACTCGCCCATCTAATGACTGCATAACTGTAAAACTGCAAAACGTTCATGTCCGAGACTGCGTGGAAATTGTGCAGCTGACATTTTCCGCCAGGTACAAGGTATAAAAAATTACTAAATGTAAGTGCGGTATGTCTTATTTTGCTAGCCTATATATGCATAGCATTTCGATCCGCGTTAGACAGTTTCCCGTCGTGCTCTCATAACTACTGCACAATTTCAAAACGAGTCAGTACGTGCGGCTGACGGTATTTGTGCGTTTTTGGTTTAGCTGTTTAAATACTGGACTGGAGTAGTTGCCGTGCTTACAAGCCTAATTTAATAGATTAAATTTGTCCATTTGTATGAAGTATTTTTCGTATATTTGTTAAATAACAAATTTAAAACGCTCATTGTCTGCCAGATCAAATCTTGCTTGAATCTCTAGGCTCATTGTGTAGCAAATTAGAATAAGGAAACCGAATTAAACAGTGTTTTAAAGTATCTAACCTGAAAACACGCTTGCAGAAGTAAGTGTGTACGCGCAAAAGCGCTCATAATAATTATTACCATATAATCAACAAATTTTTCGCGCTAATATTTCAAATATAAAAAGAATTTTATTAACAAGGCATATAGAATGTTTGGAATGAACCTGTGTTAACAATAATGTTTTGCATTGTTGCAAAAATATTTCACTAAGTACATGGCAAACACGTGCAATTTACTAGTGTGTATACAGTTTGTTAACAAATATACTGCTGGGGAAAAGATTTTACACCTAAAAGATTCGGAAATACAAAAAGTGTTTACATTTCCTGCGTTGTCAAATCATCTCAGATTATTAATTTAGAATGTCTTCCAAGTTATATTTTGCGCCACTCTTGCCGGATTGAATGTCGCCTCTGCAATTTGGAATGTCATTCTGAGAGTTGCCGTGAATCAATTAGGATCAGATCTCTCTCTCTTCGAGATGTAATTCACCTTTTGAATTCAGTGTATTATATTATAATTTAATTATCTTCACATTGAGCTAATTTTTGTACACGATTACGTTTTTTGATCTGCGATACTTTTCCTTTAATTTCTAAACATGATTTATAGTTTAAATTGACGTCAGGAAAACGCTTCCCTCTATAATACTTGCCTTCGCGAAATTAATATTTAATTGTGCATCTTTAATTTCTTTTGCTGATGTAAAAACTAAAGACGAGAATGCATGTGTAACGACACAAATTAATGGCCGACATATTGCGTAAATTAAATTCAATTTTATTTACGTTGCACCAATGAGAAAAAAGCGAAACTTGCCGTTTAACCAATAGTGTGCAAGTAGGCATGGCATGCTATTTAAGCACGGCAATTTACCATGCAAGTCAGTTGTTGCATTTGCATTCTGCCTTGCGTCACGCGTGTGCGTTCTGTCGGCTGTCAATACCTACGCTGGTGATTTGATAGTTTCACCAACAATTGGCTA
Organism: Eudiplozoon nipponicum; assembly: GCA_029291075.1. Lineage (NCBI taxonomy): Eukaryota > Metazoa > Platyhelminthes > Monogenea > Mazocraeidea > Diplozoidae > Eudiplozoon > Eudiplozoon nipponicum. The sequence continues at coordinate 159,020 of JAQBSW010000612.1, read as the reverse complement.
CATCCGTGACTCATCTTGTTGCGGTACAACCAGCGAGACGAGCCAATTAATTGCAGAACCTGAACGACGTCATCCACATCGTGATTACAACTCAACCACGGGAGCAACAACAATCAGAGTCCACCCAAGGCTCTAGGATATCTTCACACTCTGAACAATTCAGGAGAACGCATTACCAGGCCCACTTAAGGGCCCCCCTATCAGTAACAAATCTCTATTCAGAGCACCTTAACCGAGTTTGTAACGTCGTACGGCATTTACTTGAAGCCGGGGCGTTTACAAAATTGGCGACCGCGCCAGGATATTGATTATTGTTCTGATTTTTTTGGTATAAATAAATTGACTTCCTTTTTCATTTATTTGGGATAAAATAGATTAAAATTTGCGTTTTCTTTACCCTAATCGTGGTCTTCTGGGAATTTTGTTGGGTGTATATTCGTGGATTTGTGTTGAATTTTTTTGGGATATAATAATAATACATTGGCATCAAAGGCCAACGGGGCCTCTGTTCATCTTTTCTACGTACAAAACGGTACCGTACGTACTCGACAGGCTCAATTGCGGATAATTTCAATTTTTTGGAGGCAGTGACGTGATTTGTTCTGCGCTCATTCAACTGTGGAAGCTGTTTGTGGGTAAGCTGTTTCGTTAAAGTATATTTTATACATTTCATTTTGCTTATAAATTTATGCTTTTAAGATCTCGTGAGATTGTTAGAATGTCAGGTCCAATTTAAGATATTGATGTTCCTGTTTGGGATGTAGATAGCGGACTATTCTTTATGCGGGTAGACTCCGCTTTCACCCCGATTCCAGAATATGTCAGTCATTAAAAACTTTCAAAGGTTTAAGCTAAACTACCTTCAGAATTGCAGCGACGGATTTATCCTAAGCTTGAGGCCATTAGTGAAGCTACCTAATCCCATTTTGGGCCTACAAAACGAGGTAGAATCCTTGCTTGGACCCACGGAAACTGAGCAGATAATAAAAAAATATGCGCAGTTAGATATGCCAAATCTTGGACCCATCTGAAATATTAAGGGAATTACGGAAACGTTGGTATAAAACCAACATTTCTGACCATGAGGACTAAGGTTGTTTTTATTAACAATCTTCCACAAACATTAAAACTCTTTGCCAGACAGCTTCCCCAACACTCTCTCTCTATAGATGACTTATCTGAGAGATGTGAGTTAGAATATAGGGTTTTGGAACCCAAGGTGAATCCATCATCCTTTTCTTCACCCCCGCAAGATGATAGACTCTCCTCTTTAGAGAGGACAGTGGCGAACATGGCTAAAGTTCTAGAAGGATTGGCCATTACCAAATCCGAGCTAAATCAAGTGAATGCTCGACCAAAATTCGTTTCAAGTCAAATTGTAATGATAGGCGGCGATCGAGATCTCCGCAATCCTTTTAATAAATATGCTCCCAAGGAACTGGGTGTTATAAAATCCACCAGAAGTTTTTTTATGCTTGCTAAGTTTTTCTTTGTTGTTCCGAAGAATTTCCGAATGAGTGTCAATTTCCACAGCTTATCAATGCCGCGTTTTGCGTACGCGGGTAATAGCTGTACACGGGCAGTTACACAAAGATCCGATTTGTCACTATTTCCAATTTTGTTTTGTCTTTGATCGGGTTGACTCATTTTTACTTCAATTGGAAATGCGGTTCTATCACATCTTTGTTTACTGCGGACGTTTCGGTGCCTACTTTCCAGCACCATCATCAGGCAACACAACACTGATAACAATAGCAAACGTCTCCAACACGATGCATCATATCGTAACAGAAGGACAACCTATTGCACTCAAGAAGCGACCACTGGCTCCTGCTAAGCTGAAAGCTGCCCAAGAAGAATTCTCAAGGCTTTTGGAAGAGGGAATCATCAGACCATCGAAAAGTTCATGGGCGTCACCACTGCACTTAGTCTCTAAATCAAACGGATCGTACAGAGCCTGTGGAGACTACCGTAAGCTAAATTCAGTGACAAAATCTGATGCATATCCTATTCCAAATATCAACACTTTACTTGAAAAACTCAACGGCAGCAATTTCTTCTCAGTGATTGACCTCAGACAAGCGTACCATCACATACCGGTAGCACCAGAGGATATCGAGAAAACTGCAGTCATCACTCCATTTGGCCTTTTTGAATATCTTTACATGCCTTTTGGACTTAAGTGTGCTACTCAGACATTTCAAAGATTCATAGACAACATACTTCGCGACGACTCTGCTTATTGTATGTCATATCTCGATGACATTATGTTATTCAGTCCAGATCTAGAATCTCACGCGAGACATCTACGAAATGTCCTCTCACGCTTATCCAACCACGGACTCAAGATAAACTGTGACAAGATGCAGATTGCAACTTCATCCGTCGACTTCTTAGGGCATCGTATCACGGCCTAAGGTATTCAATCGTTGCCGTCAAAGACGAATTAAATCAAGAATATCAAGTCACCAAGGACTGTGAGCGAGTTGCAGAAAATCCTGGGAGTACTAAACTATTATCGCAAGTTCCTTCCGGGCCTTTCAAAACAACTTTATCCTTTGTGCAGGCACCTGCGGAACCGTAAAGGACTTAGCAAGAATTCCATCATTGCTTGGTCATCCGAAGACGAGGAATTACTTCGACTTGCCATCAACTCGTTAGCAAATGCCACAATGCTAACTCACCCAGATTTTGAAAAGCCATTTCTACTCACGACAGATGCTTCTGAATTCGCTATTGGAGCCACTTTGGAACAAGAGATCGACGGAGTTCGGAAGCCTATCAGTTTCTACTCGCATACTCTCCAACCAGTAGAAACGAGGTACGACACTTTCGGCCGAGAACTTCTCGCCATCCACGACACAGTGCGCCATTTTATCAGCATCATTGGCAGTAGCAGATTTGTTGTTTTCACAGATCATGCACCACTAGTTAGCGCACTTCGAAACGCAAATTCATCTATCGCCAAGTACCCTGCCAGAGTGGAAAGACAGCTTTCTCGTCTAAGCGAATGGCAATTTGACGTCTTTCACGTCAAGGGCAAACAGAACTTCATCGCAGATGCCCTGTCTAGGCCAGACGTCTCTCTACAATCACTTTCGCCGTCATCATTCACTGTCAACTCCGTGGCACTCAGTGAACCTGCACTAACGCCAACTCTCCTGCGAACTGAACAACGTGGTGACATTCACATTCAAAGATCAATAGCCCGTCACCCAACCAAGTTCATATGCCGTCTGTGGGAAGGCTTACCAATTGTTTACTTCACGGGTACGCAGCCCAACAAGCCAGTTCTGCCGACCAGCCTTCAGAGAAAAGTTTTAGATTCAATTCACTCAATTTCTCACCCAGGAAGCCAAGCGACTGTCCGACTTCTTACAGATCGTTTCTGGGTTCACAGACTTAGGCAGAATGTTAAACGATGGGTCTCAGAGTGTGCTATTTGTCAGAAAAACAAGATCACACGACACACTCGTTCTAAGTTGCAACATTTTCGGTCTACTTCTCGCCTAGCCATCGTCCACATCGACATAGTTCATCTGACAAAGGTTCAAGGTTTCAGCTACCTTCTAACTATGATCGATAGATTTACACGGTGGCCTGCGGCATTACCTCTTGGCACCATTTCTGCAGACGAAGTAACTAACGGTTTTATCTCTGCATGGATATCCAATTATGGTGTTCCCAATGGGGTCATCACGGACAGAGGCACTTGCTTCTTATCTGATCGTTTCAAAACAACCTTGCGGTACATGGGATGCATCTTACGCCAGACGACTGCCTACCATCCCCAAGCTAATGGTATGGTAGAGAGAATGCATAGGGAACTCAAAGCTGCTTTAGCATCCTCATCCATTAATGGCAACTGGGTCGATGCACTACCTTTAGTTCTGCTTGCCATGCGTTCCCGTACTCGTGAATCCATTAAAACGTCTGCGTCACAACTCTTGTATGGCATGGATCTACGCCTGCCTAGTCAGCTCCCACGTCTACTACCGGCACAAGATGACCCACAAGACGAAGCTACCCGTCTTCGACTTCATTTCGGTAACATTTCTGAACAGCAGCCGAGACACACGCCTCGTCCAGTCTTCGTTCACCCACAGCTCCACAGCTGCAAGAGAGTACTCGTTCGCAGAGTCCACCCAAGGCTCTAGGACATCTTCACACTCTGAACAATTCAGGAGAACGCATTACCAGGCCCTCTTAAGGGCCCTCCTATCAGTAACAAATCTCTATTCAGAGCACCTTAATCGAGTTTGTAACGTCGTACGGCATTTACTTGAAGCCGGGGTGTTTACACATGCAAAATGAACCTCAATGAAAATTTTTGTTAAGCATATAAATACAGAGCAGCAATCACAAAAGTATACTTCGTTTTACGCTATGGTTACTAGGAACGACTCATAAAATCAGATGTATTCGTCCCTGAAGATAATCAGCAGTGTTCTAAAACTTTTAGGAATGCTTTGTCGTTATATATTTAAATATAAATGCCAATTAAAGAAAACAACATATATTGCATGCTCATTAAATATATTTATTAGGATGAAGCTCCAAGATAAAGCGATATAAATTAACGATTTTTGTAAAGCAGACCGAAAGTATTCTTTTTCAGATTAGAAATATATTATGTAATCAGAAACTTTTCCAATATGATATTACAAACACTTATCCAATAATCCTAAATCTATCGTCATGTCAACAAACTCACTCCTCTTCGCATGAGTTAATGATAATCAGCGCTTGAATGTAATCCGACCGGAAAGGATAATTGCGTAACCTTTATATAAACTGTCCCAAGTTCACGAACTGAGTCTCTAAAACTTATAATGAAAGGATAAACTCTTAAAACCAATGAAATCCATTTAATTTAAAACTAGCTTGCTAGCTTGATATAAATACATGAAATACCATGTCGTTCATTCGAAATGGACGACAGACTGAGCATTACACCTCAGGATATATCAGAAATGAAAAATCAGAAATGTATCTCTCATACATAGTTGTCTCGTGTGCCTTTCTTCTTGAAATAAAAACCGATTGTATATTTTCTTTGCATATAAGTTCGTAACAGAATAAAATCGTACAAACAAAATAGCACTCAAGTAAAGATTAATATGAGACAACTACGGTGTCAGAGGCGTATTTTCTAATGCACACTAATTAAATTTGTTACTGTTGGATGATCGGATGTCCGTTAGCCTTTCTTAATTTCATTTAGTGACCGATGATTCGTCCAGATTTTGTGTAACTAATTAAAAGATATCGTATTATTGTTTTGCTGAAATATGCAAGCACACTTGATTTGAATTATTTTTATCTGCAACCCTCTCATAATCAATGAATCGTCGTTGTAAACTTTCTGGAAATAATGAAGACTTCAAACAAATTTTTTGCGAATATTTACGCAAAATGGGATTTGTGCTTAATTGAAGTATGCAAACTTATTTTAACTTTTTTCATGTGTGCTAAAACTACAAATAACTAAATCGTACTTTACAGTGGCTGAACATGACTTTAGTTAAATTATTTGCGACGGCTACAAATAAAGCAAGCAAAATTTACTTAGAATATTCTTATCTGCCCATGCACAAGCAATGACTACAGTTTTGTTATTTTTAGGGATTGAACAAGAAATAAACCACATTGTGTTCGACAGCCAATGTTAAATAGGATTGGTGTTTATGTTAAGCATGAAAGCTTGCTTTAAATTATATATATCGACACATGGAAAATCAATGTATATATTATTGCAATTCTTCTGTAAATTAAATTTTCTATGGACACGTTTTTTGACTGATTAAATAAAATGGCACTGTTGCAAGTATAAACTGTGCAAAAATGAATAAAATTATATTTATATGCGGCCGAAGAATCAATAAAGACGACAAGGCAAATTTACTGCGAATATATCAGACTAGCTAAAATTTGTAGGACAATTAATATAAAATTAGATTTATGTAACTGTCATGCATACAAACATGATTGCAATCAATTTTACCTGCCCCCGCTTTATATTTGTCCACGCTATTGTAATTATTCATTGAACGTATAACAAGTTAACCAAATATTCTGCGACTTGATCGACAGAAAAGAACTGTTTTTAATATCATGCGTACAAACTATTTAAATTATTTTATGAATTTTTTCCTAATCCGTGACAAAATTATTGCAATTTTCCTGTGAACAAACAACATTCCAGCCAAATTTTGTGCGACCTGTTACACTAGATTTGATTGATGCTAAAGTACTGTAGGCAATCTAGATATAAAAAACTTTATCTAAAATCGCAAAAACAATGACTATAAAAATAAAATATTTCAGTTGAGGAACAAGACGTGAGCCAAATTTTGTGCGAATTGGTATAGAGTTTAGGATAATTGTTTATAAAAAATTAGCAGACGTAATTTATATTCATTATTATTAATCCGAAAAAATAAAGACACCCATATAATTGCTCAGTGACAGAACATGACGTTAGACAAATATTGCAAGATTTTCTATACGATTTTCTGAAAGTAATGATGCAATATTTGCGAACCCGATTTGAAAGGTTTACCTGCCCCCATAAAATAGACGTCTCCATTATTCTAATTATTCAATGAACAAACAAACTTTAACCATATTGTGCTTGATTTCTTATAAAAAACAGTAGGATTGTTGTTTATTTCATATTTACAAATAATATTCACATTTCATTTCAGTCCACTGCACCATTAAATACAATATCATTTTAATTCGTCAGTCAACTATTAGACGTATTCTAAATATTTTGCCTCTCGTTAGAAAACTAAGTATTTTTGTTTTTATAATATTAAACAATCCGATTGGAGTTTTAAAGATTTTTGTCTGCACAATCAATGAATAAATCATAGTGTATATTCAGTGAACGAACAAAAAGTTATCCAAATTTTATGCCACTAGTTATACGTTTGGTGAACAATAAAGACGTTACCAATATATTGGATGATATGTTAAAAAAACCTGGGATTGGTTTATAAGTAATATGTGCAAACCTGACTACATATGTATAAATGCTCACTGAAGAACCAAAAAAGAATGCAAAATTTTTTGCCACGTGATTTACTAAAAGAGATTTCTCTTAAGATTGATTGAAGTTAATTTTAGCTTCTTCCGCACTATCGATGCTTAAACCATTATAATTGACCAGTAAACAACTAGAAATTAATCAATTTGTTATACAAAATTGAATTAAAGATATTAGCACGCATGTAAAACGTGGTTTTAATATTTTTTACCTTCCGCAGCAAATTTTCTACTAATTCGATGTAATTCTCCAATGATACATTGAATTTTGAAAATATGATTTTGAATTACAGATAAACTTGACTACATTTTTATTATCTTCACACACAATCTTTGGTTTCACCATTATTATTTTTAACTAACTGGACAGAAAGTTTTCAAACTCTTACGCGAATAAATGTTTAATTTGTGTTTGATGATTTTTTAATATAAAAAAACCACATTTTATTTAAAAAATATGCCGTCATAAAATCAAAGGCTTATTAATTTATAAGACAAGAGGTAAAACAAAATTCGTTTGACTTTTATACAATTTAAAATTGGGGTTTATGACAACAAGATTTAAATATTCTTACAGCTCACTGTTCAATCCAAAACAATATAAGAGTGATTGTTTTGTCAAGAACGATGACAATGGCCAAATATTACGCGACTTCTAACAAAATTTTTGATTTATGTTTTATCTGCACCTGCATTAATAATGACTTCCTAATTGAAATTGTTCAATAAACGAAAATGACGAAAACCAAATTTTGAGTAACATGTTAAACGAAATGTAGTAAATGATTATGAAAAACATGAAAATTTGATTTAAAATAATTTTTCGTAACTGCGAACTGTCTATGAGTATATTTTTGTAATTTTTCAGTGGAATAACAGAACGTTGGCCGAATTCTGTGCGACTTGTCATAAAAGTTGCGATTGGTGCTGATATCAAGCATGAAAAGATGATTTTAAATATATTCGTCTAATAACTGAGAAATTTGGAATTGTTCAGTTTCGAAACAATTATCGTTTGCACGGGTGGTGATAAAATTGATTTAAATCAAGTTTTCGCGCATAATAAAAACGAGAATATCATTCTACATGCATTTGCCAATATAAAATAAACATTGTGTATGGTAGTAAAATCAATTCATCCAGAAGACCATTTTCGTTCTTAATGAGAACTTGGCCGGTATTGCCAGAATTTTCGCTGCGCAGGATTCACGAACACGACCACATTTGCATCGGTGTTGATGATTATATCCACTGCGTCCTCCTTCCGCAATCTACAAAATATTTCAATTATAAACTAAATGATTTTTTTCGCTAAAATTTTTATGTAGGTGAAGTTTTTGTGGCATTCCTTTATACCAAAAATTTCGGCTAGACTCCACTTATTAGTTGTTAAGGAGCATACACAAATCCAAGTACGTCAGTTGTAAAGAATTGAAGTTTTATACAATTAGATCGTCATTTGTAACGCTAGTATTGATTACAATATGATTAAGCTTGCCAGATTCATAAATGGATATTATCCAATTACATATAAATTTATCAGTAAAGAGTAAGCAGCTTACATGGTAAGAAATGCAATTCATTCAATGGACATCTTTCTTACCTATTGGAAACTGTTCAAGTACTGTAGGGAATTTTTGGTGGACGGGACTCGAACTGGCGCCCACTTATAACCACTGAGCTACCCTGTCGCACACCATAGAAATTCATATGCTATATGCAAACGTTTGTGTCAATTCCTTTAATTGGTTTGTATATCGTGTATTTTGCGTCTTTAATTTATATTTAGTCTTTGCTAGCTGATGCAACATATTATAGGGTAAGAATGGTTTGGTGTTAATATCTTTGACTCCGGAACGTATGTGTTACTGTTTGTGCGCTGTCCGTGGCAAATAGTAGACAGTACTTGACAAGTTTCTCATTTTGACGCAAGCGGTCTACCAGATGAATTGCCGTGTGTAATTTATCCCATACTTAGTTTACACTGACAAACATACCTAACCAAAATGTGAACATGCATTTAATGTAAGTCCTTTGTTTATAGTTTTAGCTTACCATCCGGTTGAGGCAATTTGGCATATTTTCTTCTTATACGTATCACCTAGTCTTTACAGGATTTATACTACCACATACTTTTTGCCTATTCGTTTTAACTTGATATCTTTACAGATGGGTTTTTGTGCTTGCTGAGATAGCCTGTTATTTTTCTGTATTTGCGACGAGATAAATATTATATTATATTGATGAAAACTTTGAACTTTCATATAGGACCGTTGCTGATTTATATACAGATATTAATGAATGATTTGGACAATTTATGACCATGCATTGTGAAAAAGTAATTATATGTGTGCTCACTTTGTGTCCTGTTTAGAATAAATGATAGGTAGTTGCTGATTAAGCGCATATTTGTACTCCTCGCCGAATAAGCTTTTGGGGAAGGCGTTGATGAATTCTACTAATTAGCATCTTTTTGGTATTTCGGATGTATATACTTTTAAATTTTTGTTTGCAAACGCTATTTAAAGTGCTCTAATTTTTTTTCAAATTTGCGCTCCGAACATATATTAGTTGATTGATTATTCGAGTAACTTACGAGGTGCAACCTATACTATTTTGGACGCTGCCTTTGTAAGGATTAGAAATTTGTGTGCATGTTAATATATAGAAATTGTGAAATAGCAGTAGTTTTCTCAAAGCAGTTGGACGTCGCAAAATGAAATCATGATTATTTTATATCCTAAATAGTATCTGTGTCATCTTTGGTAAAACTGTCTAAGGTCAGATATGAATGCCTTCGATACCATGACTTCATTACAATGGGTAGGTCACAAAATTTTATAAGTGAAACGTGGTAAAAAAACCTAACCAATCGTGTAAGATGTATTCTGCACACAAATTCGTAGAAAAATTGTTGAATTTCGAGAAAAACTAGCAGTTGAACGCCTATCCAGATAGAAGGAAACTTCATCCGGTCCACGTAACAGAAGTCAGTAACCGAAAATTTTACTTGACCCATATTTGCTAAACCAACAATTAATAGTAATATAATCGAAAATGTGTCCGACGTATTCAGATCGATTTTTACCAACCTTCACAAAGCAAAGTTGTTAATTGTCTTAAACCCTCACGAAGCGCGTTATATCAGAGAGCTGGTACCCTAGGAGAAGGAAAAGAATTTTCACCAATAAATTTTAATAATTTTCAATTCGCGAATAAATAGTAAAATAGGTATGTTTAATGACCTAGTACAAAATCAATAAGTAAAGATATCATTCACTGTAGCATTCACAACGAAAGAGGCAAAAACATATTAATATAGGCACATAAACTGACAGGGAGTGTATATGGTCCGCGAATAGTGGGATGACAATAGGGTCAAAAAATCGTGGACTTCGCGGGTGGTGAAAACGCTTATATAAATCAAGTTTCCCTTCTTGAAATAAACACCTCAAATATAGTAGTTCACCAGTCGCACAACAAAGCAAAACTGACGGTAGTTTTTCTGTTTCAAATAGAATATGTAATTCTACCGCAATTGTAAAACCGTGTAGTGTCAACGTGTAATTTACGCTCTTCATAAGGTTATGCGTAATCGAAATATTTACCTAAAAATAATTGTATTATGAATAAATGCAAATTAATCTATTTAATGAGTCAGATGTCCTTCGTACTTAATAATTAACGATGCAAATATATGTTTATATGGATTCAAATATTTGCCGCCGGATTGTCTAAATGCTTATGAAGTAAGTAAAAAATGGAGATCATATACGTGAAGGCTTCTCAACAAGGTAGAAACCGGTCTAGCCGCTGAATTGCATTTTCTCTACCATATGATGCTTAGTTCATACTGACAGTGTAGAGGTTAAATTAATTATTGGACACCAATTAACCTCTCATATAAAAATAAATCAATTTTTATTTTTGGACATTTGATGTTATCGCTGGTTTCGTAAAACAATATTGTAAATTTTGAAAAATATTGTAATTTTTTTGGAAGTTCTTTTGTTCATATTGTTGCTGGACTGCACAAGCGGGACACTGCGTGGTTCCATCTCCGAGTCTTTGTGAATAAAACATTATAATCTTCTTGTCGATTTGTTCTTTTTGAATTATCAGCGAAAAGAACCACAAATTTGCTTTGAGTATTTAAAGGGTATATTTGTTTTAAGGTCTCAATCATTCCGATTCAGTTTCCTGTGGATATCAGCGTATCCGGGTAAGCTTACTTATTTAATATAATATATAAATTGAAAGTAATTTAATAATATTATGTCTGGTTTATTAAATACTGAGGATACAGAGCAGTTGGCTAGTGGACTTAAGGATTGTAGCTTAGTAGATAGTTCAGAGGAACGTAAGTGTTCCAAGATAGATGATCATTCCGCATATATGGATTTTCCGGGCCTGGCATCCAAGAGACCCCATTATGGTAGTGACCAAAGGGCCTCTTCAACAGTGTATGCTTATTAGGACTGATACTTTTAGAAAACTTGATATTAAAAAATTATTATCACCACCCATGTAGTCAATGATCTATTAGTCCCAATCCGAATAAGCTTCACTGCGTCAATTAGACCGGTTTTGTTTTTTTTTGAACACACAAAAGTGACTAGCATCATTTCCTCCTAATAATTATGAACGGGTCTATCTGATTTAATATATTTCCGGGTTTATATAACCTCACCAAGTTGCGTAATGTCCGTTCTGTGATTGCAGATCAAGGTAGGCTAGTTGGATCATTATAACTTTTTTAAAGGACTGTCTTAATGTGCATAATTTGAAATATAAATGAAAATATCATTAAGAGCGCGGTGAAGGTGGCTTTGTGGAGGAATAGTAGGCCAAAGCAACTTTTTAATGGTTCAAGCCCCGATAGCAACAATTTTGAGAAATACTTCAAGAGTAAAAAAAAGGGACGAAGCCGGTCTTCTTAAAGATTTCACTTGCTACGTCGTGGAATGTTAAGTTTATGCTGAAAAATTGTGTATACGTAAAACATCTCACAAAAATTTAATAAATAGTGCTTCTCCTGGTGGCGTGGCGTCTATTATTCCATGCGAGATGCAGAGAGTCTCGATAGAAGCTCAAGTTGAATACGATGACGAATAAGCTCCATTGTAAAGAAACAATGCTCAAAATACAAAAGTGCGTACACATTTGAAAATGGCATGTCGTGCATACCTTGATAGGTGAAAATCTCTAATAAACTTGTTTTCGAGCCTTGATAACGTCAAATCAAACATGTACGAATGACATTCCTATAAAGACGAAACCGGTCTACATGAATTATTGCATTTGTTTATATATGCGAGGTTTCATTCATACTGCAAAAAATATAAATAAAATCCGGCAAAGAAAACGTTGATTAATATTATTTCTAAAACTAACGTTTTGTCTGTTTTATACCAGAAGATCTCTATGTCGTAAGCGATACGATATTTTGTGCACACTAATGAAAAATTGCCAAGAAATATATATTTTGGACAAACCCGGTCTACTCGACGGACTTCATTTGCCACCGTACGCAAAATTTAGCCGGTATTAACAAAATACAAATTTATTTACATATTAATGAATGTAGAAATAGTAGTATGAAATTATATCTTAGCAAACGTGTGCTAGAATACTTCCATTGGTCAATTCTGTCAACTTTTACGACAGTTACTCAAATACTTCAGCGAAATTTGTATGCTAAATTAGCACAAATCTAATTAGCCGACAGACTTTCGCAAGAAATTTGAAACTGAAAGCAATAATCAATTTTTATTCCACACTGCCACTACTTAATGTCAGTTATAATTTAATTATGCTAATTGTTGTAGTCAAATTATGCACACGAATATTTGTGAATTTTACACTATATGTAGTTGACTTTGTCAAGATAAAAGTTTTTAGATGGATAGTACCGGTTATCCCACCGTCAATGAGTAACTTCGAATGAAAGTGAATTCCTGATTTATGAGAACCTATCCTGTACTGAATTTTATGTGAAATAAATCAGTATTAGAAATATATTCTCGAACGCTTAATTATCCAGCGGAATTAATTTTATTAAATTCTAAATTTCTTGAAAGTAAAAAAATGTCGCGTTATAAAATATGGTTGCATGTATTTCTTTTCTTTTCAATATATAAATAGATCTAATGTAATATCGTAATGACTGTGGAAATAGCCACCTTTAAGCCAAAGAATGAACAAAGGGTCTTATCTAGGGCGGACATTATTTCAACAAAAATTCCTCGCAGAAGCGCCCGTATAAGGATGAAGCAGTCAGCCCAATGATAAAAGCTGACTTCGGGCCGAAGTGAACATAAATTAATTAATATTTGTAAATTCGGTTTATTAAATCGATGTTCGTTATGCGAGCAAAATACTATACTTAATTGAGTAAAAATCAAGCATGTGTCGTACATTTAAAAATGGATTCTGATGGGTTAGAAACGTTGATTCAAGGACTGACTACTCAAATGAATAATTTAACTGCAGAATTAGGCATAATTACATATCGTCTGGACGATACACTGATAATAAACACAGACGATATCCGAATGCATGGCCCATCCAATATAGCTGGACACAATAATGACCTTAACTCACAAATAGAATCCATTGCTCACACAGCGTGAAAGGCAAATGCTACATAAAATAATATGTCGAATCGAATATTATTTATATGTAAGCAATGACGAAGAATAATTTCAATCCTCTTAATATTCTCTTTTGTTTACTTTTAAACTTTATGTACACGTACCCTGCCAGTATAAATCAAACACCAATTTAGTAAAAACAATTCGCCAAGTATATCGTTCTCATCCAGATTTTATATATATATATATATATATATATATATATATATATATATAATTAATTTTTGTAGTACAACCAAAACATTGGCAATTGTAGAAAAGACAATTTAACCTCCAGAAAAACTTCGTTCCTACCGCGATTTCGTCAAGTACTAGACATAATTTACCGCGACCGGCACTCGAACTAGGTCATATTGACTATATATTCTTGCATCCATTCATTGTGCCAACGCTGCAGATTACTTAATTTTATTACTAAGTAATCCTTCTACTCAGAAATGCAATTCAATATAAATGACCGAGGTGCATTTATTTCTTTTCTATAATAACAGATCCGATATCGCTTGTTAAAGCTTAAAGTCTTAATAGATGGCTAATAGGTTAAATTTGATAGAACGGCTAACCAAAAGCCTTAATTTGGATTAAGTCGGAAAATTGCGTACAGCATGCAAGACTTAGTAGCAAATGTGCACCATTTCGAGCCGCGACTGTGACAAATCATGCTAAGTACTCGACGGTTTCCCAAAAAAAACGGACGAAATTGCCTTTGCTAAAACCAACTCAAGCGATTTGGAATAATAACTACATTGATTATATAAATATTTTCTATTTACGGAGATAGAGCATAAAGAGCCTCCAATCAGAAATGGGTTATGCCTTTTATTAATTAATTAATGTCACAAGCGTAAATATGCAAAATTAACATGTTTCATATGGTAGCGTTATAATCATATTAAATATCACGTGTAATTTAGTATTAAAAGTTATCATCTCCATGCCGAAATGGAATAACGAATAAAGCAACAACAAAAGCTAGACGTTACAATTAATAAAGCACAGAAAAACTTTGAGATATAATTGATCTACGAAACGTCATTTCATTGAAGTCACTATAACATACCAGGGCAATAAAATCAAAATATCTACGTTTAAGGAACACGTTTTAGACCAATGCAGAGCTTAATGCGAAAAAGAATACAAAATTTGAAAAAAAAATTATGGTGTCTGCATAGAAATCGCCTTTTCAAAAAAAATCAAAAGTTATTTCGTTACTAAATAAAGGCACTCAAAAACTAAACTTAGTTTTCATGAATTTAATTTAGCGGGGCTAGAATTAGCATTCCGTTACAGGTGTGAAATATAAAAAAAATGGACGTTTATTTTTTCAGAGACTTAGCTGATACAAATATATACATATAACATAGAAATATTGTATGATTAATATACCTGTTTAATTTACCATTTACTATCACTTATGCAAAGTATAGAGTACTTTTTATTTATTTGTAAAACGCGTTCATATCGTGTTGGCAAACCTCAAATTTTCAAGTTGGCATACGTAACCAATTTTTATAATTAAAAATTTAAATTATACATATCGAGGGACATCAAAATTACTCCTCATCAATCTTAGATACCTTATTTTGAGGTCTACAGAGATTTTTAATTTAATGTGTAACAATATTGAGTTAACAAAGAAAGTTTAAAATTAGTTTATTTAATCTCATTGCTATTAAATTTAAGTAAAGAAATTTTAAAACTTTTAGTGCAAATTTGCGCAGTGTTTTAAATTTATATGCACAAGATTGGAATTATTTTCCCCTTGCAATACACTTCTTAATTGTTATCTGTCAAAAGCAAATAGTTGCATTGTCTTTATCATATATTGGTGAAAGGGTTTGAACTGTTA
Source organism: Eudiplozoon nipponicum (assembly GCA_029291075.1). Lineage (NCBI taxonomy): Eukaryota > Metazoa > Platyhelminthes > Monogenea > Mazocraeidea > Diplozoidae > Eudiplozoon > Eudiplozoon nipponicum. The sequence goes on along the minus strand of JAQBSW010000612.1, from coordinate 143,468 downwards.
AATTACATTTGCCATTGAGATAGAATGTATCCAATTTCGACATTTATTTTGTAGATTAATTATTTCGAAAATATTTTATAAATAACAATTTTCTGTATGCTTGCCTTTTAATTTAAAGCTTAAATTACGCTAATATTCAAATAAAGACTAGGTTAAGTCGACTAAACTGTCTTTAATATGTAATACTCTTAATATTTCACTTAAAATGTAATAAAAATTGAAACATATTCAATTGCAAAATTCATAAATACTAGTTATACTACATTGAATTATATATGAATATATTTTAACGTCAGTTTTAAACTATCCTTTCTGGGAATCAGATTTGTTTTGCTGTGTTCTGTCTGTACTGCATTTCCCACACAGAAAAACTTAACAAGTAGACGCGTTTGCCTGAAAACTTATCAGAATGTAGGTGTTCACCAATTGTGCAGTAACATAGGATATAAAAAACAAACAAAAAATAATTTTGTAAATTCCTCTTTTACAAGCATAACCTTAGTAGACATCACATCATTGCTAAAAAGAAACATAGTCGCTGAAGGCTACAATTGGCTTAGCCTTCATATAGTGAAATAAAAGCATATTAAATTTAGCTGTTTTAGGAACTTTTTAGGCAAAAATCTAATGCATTCAGTTTGAATGTTGAAAAGAATTCAGAACAGCCATAATTATAATCATGCTGAATCCTCCAACTGCGTCCCAATTAGTACTTATTTTTCTACGCATTCTACGATTTGTTGATCAATATGACCGTAATTTGTGATTATCTATTACTTATTCAGCTTTATCACCAAAACTGTGCATATTGCGCTTACTGTGAGGTAGATCGATTTCTACGGCCAGCTTCTCGAGTTAGAACACGTAGACGACGCTGTTCTGGTTGTGGTAAAAGAAGGCGAGGCACAAACAAAATATTCTGTGTTTGACAAGCACATATTCGGTAACCTCAAAATCTAAATACACTTCAAATGGATTAATAAATAGCAACCCAAGATTTAATTGGAGAAACCACTGCTCCCAGGTATCAAAGAACTCATTTAAAATACTCTTCAGCTAGCACCAATCGGATCTATTTCTGCCAACGTTTGCAGACATAACTGCATTGCTACAGTTGGTTTGCAGACGTCCTTACAACTCAATGACAATTCCTATTCATTTTTAAGCCTAAAATAAAAGCGTATTTGTCGAGAAATAGATTATAAACAACGTTATTTGTTATTTTCTTTCAGCTTTTTGTGAAGTGTATTTCATCAGTAATGTCTACGTCAACATCAGATGCCTTTCAATATGCTTTACTGGGTAGTACAGGCACAAGCCATTTCTTTTTGATAATTATTTGTTAAGTCTAATTAACTTAGTCGGAATTCTACTGCACAGTGATTCTTAACCATTTGTTCGCCAGGCAAACGGGGTAAATATTATGTGCATCTAAAATATTTGTATTAGTAGGCCGGTAAATATCTTCTCCGGGCAGGGTTAATCATACTCAGTTTTTAAACGAGATGTTCACTAACAAAGAAAAGATAAAATGAAGAAAAATTTAAGGAAATTTAACGTAAAAATGGTTCCACCGAAGTTGCCTTATTATTAAGTAGTAACGGAATAAACATTAAAGGTTACCACTCCGTGTAGTTTACAGTTCTTTTGGACATTTGAAATGAGTGTTCCGTAATCTAGGAATAATTGCATGATCTAAATTAAACAAATTTTGATTGAAGTTTCGTAACTCTGCTAAAATATAAATTGAGTTATCTGGCTTACTGCATTTTAATTAGAAGCTTATTTTCTTATTGAGCTGTTTGCAAAATTTTAATAATTTTAGGTAAAATAAAACTCATATTCCTTACATCATTTTAAAGATAGAGAGCTAGACAAAAGGAAATATGTTTGAATTGACAAATTTCGCTATACATCGTTTAAAATAAGAATACAGAAACTTCTCTTTGTTTTCTACGTGTAAGCGTTTTAATTAATGATAATAAAAATTTCTTGTAATTGTTACTTGTAGCAGAAATGTTTCCTCTTTGTCATTTGCAAATGCTTAAACATATAATTTAAATATAAAAATAGCATAGTTCAGCTTCATTTTTTGAAAGATAAATTCGGAAAGAAATTTAACTATATTTAATGTGCTAGCTAAATATTTATAGAAAAATAAAATCTAGTAAATAACGTGCGTTTTCTATTTTTCCGTAGCTCTCCTTAATTTGAATCGTGGCTGGTTTTTCTAATTGTGTGCAATTATTCTTTCCTTACACATAGATGGGTTTACTGTTAATACTTTTTAATGATTTACAATTTAAATGGGTTATTACATTCTAAAAGGATTGAAAAAGGTAGAACAAAAGATTTTCTTGCACCGTTACTGTACGGAATATGGCTTGGAAGACTTGTGCGACTTCTATGGATAACTGAAAAACGAGTGTTTAAATCTGGGAGAAAATATTTAACAAACTTTGATTGTGATCTGACGTTGATTCTTATCTAATGGCTTTGCTCATATAAATTGCATTTAAAAATTAGGCCAATTATTTATATAAATGCTTGTCAATAATAGTTTTTTTATTAGTAAAAATGAAACTAATTAGCAAATAAAGTCATTAATTTTACTATATTGCAGCCTCGTGCTTTGAAGATCACCATAGAAAGTAGAAACGCGTCAATAAATATAATTCAATTCAGTTGTTCTATGTTGTGCAACTTATAAGACAAATTGAATTAGTGTTTATTTGAACCCGAAAAACTTTATTTCAGGAATTCAAGCTCTCTTAACTTTCCACTTTCGAAATGACACAAAATTTAGACGTAATTAGGATATATTTGTAAATTCCAACTGGCTTACAAGACAGCGAATTCACTCAAATCGCTTTGCTTAAGTAAACACTATGTATTGCTAACCAGCTACACATTCAATCTACTCAGGTTTTGGAACCGTTCGTCAGTGAATCTCAGCTTTGTAAAGCATTATTGGCAATCGCGCCAAGGAAAAAAATTATTGCAATCTATCAATGCGCATGTTATATAATGTAAGAACTAGTCTCATTCTCTTTTATTTCGTGGCTGTTCTGTCCAGTCAAGAAGATGCGCCAGTACAGAAGACAAGTAATGTTATCACCATATTCGTTAAGTGCTTTGCAAATTTGTCTTTCTGCACGATTATTGTCGACACTAGTTTTGTTGTTCGGAATTGGCCATTAAATATTTTGGCAATCACGTATTTCATCGAATTTCTACGAAAAAAATACTGAATTTTCTCGACCAAAATATAATTCAATTCGGGTTATTTTCCAAAAACCGTTTCGAAATTCGCGTTTTTGAATAATTGCAGCTCGAAACCTTTTTTGAACTTAGCCTATCTTGTACCTGTGGTTAAGAAAATAAATTATATTTGTTAAATTTCCTACTTTGCAATTATGACACTGTAATTTGTTCATTGAAAAAAAAAGAGATTCTTTCCGTCTTTTTGAACCATTATACAATTTATATGCAATCTTCTTATAGTCGTGTCTAATACGTCAACTGCATAAAATAAATATTTTACAAAAAAGGCGTTTTTACGAAAAATTTCAAAATTCGCCGACTTCGTTTTATTTCAACAAACAAAGTCAGCAGGCGTAGTTTAAATTTGAGTTTGCAAAATCAATATACGCAGGTCTTGGTAGAATCCTTCCTCAGTCCACATTTCATTACATGACATAGGAACTAAAAAATAATAAAAAATTATGTTTCATTCAGCTAGCTACCTGTTCGACGCATATGTGTGTATACCCTCAACAATTGTGTACAACCAATTTAATTTTACTCTTAACGTGGACTAGGCTATTTGTTTTTAACCTACAAATGAATTTAAGTAACTGTGCCGGTCCTTGCGTTTTAGGTTGGTGACCAAAATGAATGAAACTCAGCCTCAATGTCATAATTCATTCGTTAGGCAATTTTATTCAATTACTTAACTAATAGTCATATAATTTATATCTTATTTAATCTTATTTTCTTACATTTATGAATCATTTACCATGACAATTATTTTTGGTTTAGCTCCCCATTTACCAATAGATTAGTACCTGGTATTGCAAAATTTCAAATTGTATAAATAAAAGAATTAGTCTAACGTGAAGCAATTAGCGTTTCACTTTGACGAATGTACATTGTTATATATATATATATATATATATATATATATATATATATATATATATATATATTCAAACTAGTATTATTTGCCTGTATTTAATTTTTTATCAGTTTTTTCACGTGACGTTAATGAGTGTTTAATGTATTTATTTGTTTCCCAACCCTAAATGGTGTGGACAATCTCAGTTAATTCATTTCATTTTGTAAGTGTACAACGAATATTCCAAAACATTTAAAGAGTTAAACACAAATTCAGCTCCTGTAATTTAACATATTTGGTGGCTTGCAGTTATTGCATAGGTACACACTGACGTGAAGCGCGCCTGTCTTGTGAAATTTTAGCTAGCCAACATGACCCTAACCATTTCTCTAAATCAAATTTCCGACATTGAAGTAAACACCAATCCCATTGCAATTAACAGGTTGTCGAACAACATAGAATAACTATCGTCAGACACACACACTGACGCGTTTCGACCTTCCATGATCATCATCGGAGTACGACGTATTCAGTACGTGTGATTGACGGTAGTTTTGCTATGCTGTTGGACCACTGGTTTAAATAAATGAGATTGGTGTTTGCTTGAAGCTTGCATACTTGATTTAAAGAATTCTTACCACCACCCGCGTTAACCATGACATTAACCAGTCAAAGTTATAAATGAAGTGGATAAAGGAAATATCATTCCTGTCATTTTATTTTACTCTTAAGGCATTTGATGGACTGTGGACTGACAAAAGTTACTTACAATGGTATCCGCAATGTTTTCAAATAGTAATAAATGGATTACTTTCCGCGGTAGTCCCACCACAGGCAGGCTACCTATTGAAAAATATCAGAATAGACATGCTTCATCTTTCATATAATAAAAAGACAATTTGGTATTCAATTTTTGAGAAACTTATGAATAGGTTCGCTTCAAACCATGAATGATATTTTACCGAACAAATATCAACCTCATTTAAATACTGTTTTGTTGCGAAGAGCTAATATATATGCAAGTATGTATTAGGTTTTGCGAACCTAGTAACAAATTAGTTCAGTTGTGACCAGAAGGATAAACCAAAGGCAGCATGAATGGAAAGTATAATTACGGCTGCACATTCGTTTCATGCAAGCTATGGCGACTGAGGGTGGTACGGGAATGGTCGTATCGAAACCTTGCCAATCAACGAAGATTAGATTGTAACTCACTTCCAGTGGTTAGTATGAACGTAGTAGAAGCCTTCGAAAGAAAGGAACGAATCGGCACCAAGCTTAAAGGAAGGAAAGATCGATTCAAACCTGTAAATAGGGATCAATAGGTTCTTTCCGAATCTGCTAGTGTAAAGCTATAAACCGCGAAAGCAAATCGCGGGGATTCAACATATGAAGCTCGCACTCTGCAAAAATTCAACGGATATGTTGCATTATGCATTAATTTTTGTCGAAAAATTCTGTTGATCGTGGATCTGGCAAACCAGAGTTTAATGGACCCATCAACCTGCCTGCATTAAAAATTACGCACTCATGCTTGTGAAAGTTTATAGTTATAAGTCATCCATCAAATGTAAGTCCATTCTTTGTACAATTTCAACAGTCTCGTAGGGCATCAATTCTTCTTCAACTTTCCACGATTTTAGGGACAACGTTCCGCAACTCAATATCGAGGGACAAAATGACATTCCATATAGATTTAGTCTCGCATACAGAACATAATTGAACTACTATCCCGCTAGTTACGTTGTTCACTGCTCGCATTCAATGAAAATTTCGATCGATATTATATTTAGAGAAGTTTTGCAGCAAATATTTGAACAACTTCAATTAGTACCGTAAATTCCATCTCAGCCTATAGAACCATTTATATACTCCCGCAACAAAGCAGAAGTAGGAAGGGCATTAGCAGAACTCACTATAGTATCGTCAATTTACAAAACATTTTCACGTTGAACCATCAACCTTAGCAGATGTCACTATGCTTAAACACGCGCCACCTACGCTTCAAATTTTGCAATTTGCGACAAAATTAAAAAAAACAGATCATTGGATTTGGATAACCACTAGGTTTCCGCTTACTTACTTTTCAATCATGAGAATCTTGATGATGATAACAGTTGGGGATATCTTCCTTTCTTTCATGATTTAGTTCTAGCTATTGATCATACATCATAAGAATCTGCAGATTCTATGTCTACACAGGTAATTCCATCTCAATCAAATTATTTAGAAATGCAACTTCAACTATTAAAAATTGCACAGCTTGCGTAGCTCTATAGCTTTCACTTTCTTGGAAATGGAAAAATTTTAGACACTTAATACGAAGAAAAAGTATTGCAGATGCATTTCAGAGACCAGCCTCTCATTCCTCAGTCTGCACTGTAATGTTTGGCGAACCTAAACATGCCCGTCTATTCCACGAGGAAAACAGATCGGTAAGGCTTATTTTCAGCGAGCGTTAGCTCTCCATCCAATTAAGTTCGTATGCAGGAATTCAAACGGTTCATTCAGTCTACTTGACGAGAGCGCATCAACAAAAACCTGCTTTTACTACAAACCATCAGAAAATCGTCTTTGACACAAATCTGTCAATTTCCACTTTGTCAGTTAGGCGAATATACAAATTATGACACACTTAAGAAGCATGCCACATTTCAAGAGATCAAAATCACCTGGAAACCTCATTCTAGCTATGAACAGTAGATTTATTTCAGAACCATTGGTTATACTAGTCGGTAATATTTCTAAAGACAATGTTACTCGTGGTTTCATCTGTGCATGAATAAAATTTTACTAAGCTGCAAACGAAATTGTTACTAATGGAGACATAGTTTCCCGATATCTTTGAAAACGTACTTCAAGCTACATCGGAAAAATGTATAGCACACTTAAATTTGCTTACGCATCTACTTCATCAACGGTAACTGAGGAGATGCAATACCCGTAATATTAAAATGTTAACACGATAGCATCAATTTTACACATGCAGAATAAATTAAAATTGAAATTATGCACAACTGATTACGAAATACGCTTTTGCAACAAATAACGTATTTATTTCTTATAATCGTATATTGCATTTTAAATTATTAATGCGCCCTTTTATAATATACAAGGCAATAATGAATGGCAGAGGTTATATAGCTCTAACCAGAGCATTGAATTAATTTGGTGTAAGCACTGTTCGTAGTTGTTTTGAATGATATAAACTAGGTGCAATTTATCATATTACATTTCATGTATGAGAGAAACTAGACTTGTATAAATGTTCGCATTAATTCACGAGGGCTACGCAAACCAAAATGGAAAGCCAGAAATTAAGGAGTAACGACACAAAATCAGGCAGATAATGTAAAGAAGGCATTGCCCATGTCATGTAGTTCTAAAGCCATTATTTTAGCACATTTTTTAAATGATTATTGGAAGTAGTAAACCTTTATTCAGAAAATTTAAAATTTTTATATATAAAGATATGTTCATGAGTAGATATTTGAGAAGACACATGCGAAAGAAAATTTTCTTATATCCGATAAAATTTCTTTTTGTTTTTGTACATAAAAAGGGTACAATGAATTTTATTAAAGCTCGCATTTCAAAATTAATTAAATATATAGCAGGTAGATACTGTTTGATGGCGGAGAACTAATATATATGTATGCAATTATGTCTTAGGTGTACCGCACCTAGTAATAAATTATGTCAATTATGACCAGAAGAACAAAAAAACATGGACGTAAAGTATGATCTCGTGCACATTTTTATCCAGTAAATCCGTCACGCTGGCGTTGATCGATATCAGTTATCCTATTACGCGGCAATTATGACATAATTCAGTTAAATATGTAACAGTTATATACTGTTTGTGGCGCAGAACTAATATATATGCATTTATGTATTAGGTGTACCGGATCTAGTAACAAATTACTCCAATTATGACCAGAAGATCAAGAACAACATGGAAGGGAATTATAATCTCGTGCATATTTTAATCCAGCAAATCCGTCACGCTGGCCTTGAACTATATCAGTTATCCTATTACGCGGAAATTTTGACATAATTCAATTAAATATATAAAAGTTAGATACTGTTTTTTGGCGGAGAAATAATATATATGCAAAAATGTATTAGTCGTACAGCACCTAGTAACAAATTATTCCAATTCTGACCAGAAGAACAAAAACAACATGGACGGAAAGTATGAACTCGTGCACGTTTTACTCCAGTAAATCCGTCACGCTGGCGTTGATCGATATCAGTTATCCTATTACGCTGCAATTATGACATAGTTCAATTAAATATATAACAGTTAGATACTGATTGTGGCGGAGAACAAATATATATGCAATTAAGTCTTAGGTGTACCGCACCTAGTCACAAATTATTCCAATTATGACCAGAAGAACAAAAACAACATGGACGGAAAGTATGATCTCGTGCACAATGCGTTCCAGTAAACCCGTCACGCTGGCGTTGATCGATATCAGTTATCATATAACGCGGCATTAATGACATCATTCAATTAAATATATAGCAGTTAGATACTGTTTTGTGGCGGAGAACAAGTATATATGCAATTATGTATTAGGTGTACCGCACCTCGTAACAAATTATTCCAATTATGACCAGACGAATATAAAAAATATGGAGGGAACGTATGATCTCTTGCAAATTTTACTCCAGTAAATCCGTCACGCTGGCGTTGATCGATAGCAGTTATCATATTACGGGGCAATAATGACATCATTCAATTAAATATATAGCAGTTAGATACGGTTTGTGGCGGAGAGCTAATATATATGGAATTATGTATTAGGTGTACCGCACCTAGTAACAAATTGTTCCAATTATGACCAGAAGAACAAAAACAACATGGACGTAAATTATGATCTCGCGCAAATTTTACTGCAATAAATCCCTCACACTGGCGTTGATCGATATCAGTTAGCCTATTACGAGGCAATAATGACATCATTCAATTAAATATATAGCAGTTAGATACTGTTTGTGGCGCAGAACTAATATATATGCAATTATTTTATATGGTGTACCACACCTAGTAACAAATTATTCCAATTATGACCAGAAGAACAAGAAAAACATGGACGGAAATTATGATGTCGTGCAACTTTTAATCCGGTAAATCCGTCACGCTGATGTTGATCGATATCAATTATCCTATTACGTGGAAATAATGACATCGTTCAATTAAATATATAGCAGTTAGATACTGTTTTTGGCGCAGAACTAATATATATGCAATTATGTCTTAGGTGTACTGCACCTAGTAACAAATTATTCCAATTATGACCAGAAGAACAAGAACAACATGGACGGAAATTATGATCTCGTGCACATTTTACTCCAGTAAATCCGTCACGCTGGCGTTGATCGATATCAGTTAGCCCATTACGAGTCAATAATGACTTCATTCAATTAAATATATAGCAGTTAGATACTGTTTGTGGCGCAGAACTAATATATATGCAATTATGTCTTAGGTGTACCGCACCTAGTAACAAATTATGCCAATTATGACCAGAAGAACAAAAACAACATGGACGTAAAGTATGATCTCGTGCACATTTTACTCCAGGTAATCAGTCACTCTGGCGTTGATCGATATCAGTTAGCCTATTACGAGGCAATAATGACATCATTCAATTAAATATATAGCAGTTAGATACTGTTTGTGGCGGAGAACTAATATATATGCAATTATGTATTAGGTGTACCGCACCTAGTAACAAATTATTCCAATTAAGACCAGAAGTTCAAGAACAACATGGAAGGAAATTATAATCTCGTGCACCTTTTAATCCAGTAAATCCGTCACGCTGGCGTTGATCGATATCAGTTATCATATTACGCGGCAATAATGACATCATTCAATTAAATATATAGCAGTTAGATACTGTTTGTGGCGGAGAACTAATATATATGCAATTATGTATTAGGTGTACCGCACCTAGTAACAAATTATTCCAATTATGACCAGAAGAAAACAAACAACATGGACGGAAAGTAAGATCTCTTGCACATTTTACTCCAGTAAATCAGTAACGCTGGCGTTGATCGATATCAGTTATCCTCTTACGGGGTTATAATGGCTTTATTCAATTAAATATATAACAGTTAGATACTGTTTTTGGCGGAGAACTAATATATATGCAATTATGTATTAGGTTTACCGCACCTAGTAAAAATTATTCCAATTATGACCACAAGAACAAAAACATAATGGACGGAAAGTATGATCTCGTGCACCTTTTAATCCAGTAAATCCGTCACGCTGGCGTTAATCGATATCAGTTATCCTATTACGCGGCAATAATGACTTTATTCAATTAAATATATAGGAGTTAGTTACTGTTTGTGTCGGTGAACTAATATATATGCAATTATGTATTAGGTGTACCGCACCTATTAACAAATTATTCCAATTATGACCATAAGAAAACAAACAACATGGACGGAGGGTATGATCTCTTGCACATTTTTCTCCAGTAGATCCGTCACGCTGGCGTTGATCGATATCAGTTATCCTCTTACGGGGCTATAATGACTTTATTCAATTAAATATATAACAGTTAGATACTGTTTTTGGCGGAGAACTAATATATATGCAATTATGTATTAGGTTTACCGCACCTAGTAAAAATTATTCCAATTATGACCAGAAGAACAAAAACATAATGGACGGAAAGTATGATCTCGTGCACATTTTAATCCAGTAAATCCGTCACGCTGGCGTTGATCGATATCAATTATCATATTACGCGGCAATAATGACATAGTTCAATTAAATATATAGCAGTTAGATAGTGTTTGTGGCGGAGAAATAATATGTGAAATTATTTATTAGGTGTAGCGCACCTAGTAACAAATTATTCTAATTCTGACAAGAAGAACAAGAAAAAAATGGACGGAAATTATGATCTCGTGCACATTTTACTCCAATAAATCCTTCATGCTTGTGTTAATCGATGTCAGTTAGCCTATTTCAAAGCAATAATGACATCATTCAATTAAATATATGGCAGTTAGATATTGTTTTTTGCGGCCAAATAAAATATATGCAATTATGTATTAGGTGAACCGCCCTATAGTAACAACATTATGCCAATTATGAACCAGAAGAACAAACACAACATGGACGTAAGTGTGATCTCGCGCATTTTACTCCAGTTAATCCGTCAGCTAGCGTTGATCGATATCAGTTAGACTATTACGAGGCATTTATGACATAATTTAATTAAATATTCATTGTATCCTTTTTATGTGCAAAAAAACAAAAAGAAATTTTATCTGATATAAGAAAATTTTCTTTCGCATGGTCTTCTCAAATATCTACTCATGAACATATCTTTATATAAATTGGAAAGCAAAACAAGATAGAAATACGTGAACAAAGCGAGTGTGAAAAATAGAAACCAATCAAATTGCGTGCGTTCAAACTCAATGCTTGTACGTGCTTCTTCTGCTTACATAAATCCGGCTAGGAGATTGTACCGTCCAATTATCCCACTTTCCTCATCCAAATATATAGCGGTTAAAGGGCGTGATTCCGCTCCTACTGATGAGTCGCCTGTAATCACGAAACGAATGTGCATGAGATAATATTTTTCATTAATGCTGTCTTTTGTTTGTCCTACGGGAATTAATTGAATTTTTTGGGTTGATTTTGCTCCTTTTGTCAATGCAAAATATTTAGAAGTCAGTGCTTATCGACATAAGGTAATGCAGATTGGAGCATTTTGGTATTGACAATATTATCTTCGTGTAGATGCTTTTAATTTATATTTTCATATCTGGTTGAATGTCTACTAGTACTGGTCAAATGTGTGGTAGTTTTTCCTGGTTCTATATCACTATTTCCAGTCATTTTCCCTCGAGGTCAGTCGTATAGCATGTTTATCTGGAGAAATATTTGAATAAATAATTCAGGAATTCTTAGTTGTTATATGGAAATATTTACAAATTTGGTAATTTGCTCAACTTTGCTTTATCTACAAAAAATAAATAAAACATAAATTAATAATACTAAATGTGAAAAAAGTCATGTGTGGACGTAAATATTTATTATAAAGCAGACACGTATGAATATATAATATATGGATACTACCACACATAATTCAAATCTAGATTAAAATTGCAAATGAAAATAATAATTGAATTTAAATATTATGAATGGACCTAAATAAATAAATATTTAAATAAATGTTATATATATATATATATCGAGAGAAAGAGTAAGAGACTGATATATATATATATATATATATATATATATATATATATATATATATAGAGAGAGAGAGAGAGAGAGTGAGAGAAAGAGAGATGGAGAGAGGGAGTGAGAGACTATGATACGGAGAGATAGTGCGAGATTGAGAGATATTCAGCCAGTGATTGAGAGATATATAAAGAAATAGACAGAGAGAAGGAAAGAAAGTGAGAGCGAGAGGGAGAAAGGGAGTGAGATAAAAGAGAAAGAGAAGGAGAGGGAGTGAAAGAAAGAGTGACATGGATATAGCGAGGGAGAAATAGAGAGAAAGAGAGGGAAGGAGACTGAGACAGACAGAGATAGGGAAGGAGAGAGAAAACTAAAGAGAGAGAAACAAAAATAAAGTAAAAGAGATAGCAATTGAAGGGGAGAAAGAGAGATATAATAAGAGAGAGATTGATTTACAGAGAGAGAAAGAGTGACAGAGAGGCAGAGATAAAGAGGCTGTTCGCGGCAAAATACATGGAATTAGTACATGCATTCAATTTCCGGTTGAAACTCTGCTTCCATTCGCCTAGTGCGCTTCACATGCTCGTCGCTTATCTCTTTGGGAATAAGAGCCGCACAGACCAAGCTGATACCACTACTTGTGGCAAAAATGCTGGTGTCATCCGTATTTTGGACATGAAAAGCATTGCACTCTTCTTCTTGTTTGGGCCAGCTTTCTCTATCTTCTGAACTACTATTTAACTAAACGTCAAATGTTCTGTTTGAAGGCCATTTATTTTGGCGAGTTTGTGACCAATTATTAGACCGCAAGTTCCGTTACTTTTGCCAGGTTTGAAGATTATGTGCTATTCTTGTAACAATTTTGAGGAGTCACTTCATTGCTAACCACGACATTTGTGATATTTGGCTAACCAATTTGCTTTTGGAATTGTTTAGGATTAGAAACCTGACCTAAGAACCTACTAGAACTCGTCGAAACTCGATAAGAATACCATTCTAATAAGAGAGATATGAGCGTACTATTTAAATACTTTTTTTAATGTTTCGATGTGCTGTCCGCTATTAGTTAACGGCATTTAGCCTATGAGTTTCTTCATCCGTCGCGTGGCTGGCTGCAAACGAATTGTACGAGTTAGACTGCAATTTAATTGTTTGCAGCAACTGCCGCGTCTTAAATGTTATCAATGTTATTAGTTACAATAAACACGGTTGAAGGAGAGATTCGATTAAGCTGTTCTTGCATATCGCCTTTGATGCTATTGGGTACATTGTCGGCTGTAGTTACACGTGGCTCTGCAGAAGCTTAGGCGTTCCTGAATGCGTCCTGCACAATTTTTTTCCGTTTGCACTGCACGGGTATTCGAAGCAATACGGGTTGCATTATTTGGTGTAATTTTAATTTCAAACGAGCGGCCACGATACTTTAGTCAAGCCAATTATAAGAACCTTACAACACCTGTGATTGGCTATCTTATCCTGGACAGAAAATGCCTCACGTCTGATTATTAGAATTTAATCTAAATAAGTAGGATGGCATTTAAAAGTCCCATTTGCGTGGGTCCAATCGCTGCGCTTTTAAGTAAGATGCCTTTTGTTGAGGTGAAGTGAAATATTTAATAGCATTTTAATTTAAGATCTATCCGCAGTAGCTAGATTTACATAGTTCGATATACGGGACTCAGAAGATAAAGCGTCTACTTCTAATTTGCGCGTCGGCCAATATGGTATTGCATCGTTACTAGTATTATTTTGCAAGTTCATTTCGTAATCTATAATACTGCGCCAGGCCACTCATTAGGATCCAGATATTCTACATTTAGATGACCTAGAAACCACGGTTGACGGGTATTACCTGTTCATTGGTTTGATCTAGGAATTTTTGTTCTCTTGGATGATCATTTGACCAAGGAAAACGTGCACCTTATGTCCATTATAAGTGGTAATTTTGAAATACGCCATAAAATTGCCTTCGTCTCTTTGCCGGTTGGTGCAACACTAACTTTGTGTGTAGGCAAGGCACTGGATTTTTTTGTCACAGACTATTTAAGTGTTTAGTAAGAAGGGTAATGGCTTCGAGAAAAGACATCCTGGTACAGCATTACAATCGTAACAATGTATCCGCGTTATGACTTCCCTTTTAAAAGTTTTGCCTAGTAATTTTGAATTTTCTAAGTACAGATTCCAACGAAAAATCACGTGTAGTAAAACCCAAGAAACATTATAAATAATCGCATTCCCACTTACCGTTTATAAAAATATCGGCGTAAGCAAAACACTCTTATTCGTAGAAAAAAAGAAACGAGAGTAAGTATTATTATCAAAAATCAGAAAATTGGCATAAGGAAAGTCAATTTATATGACTGATTCTCTACATCTGAATCAAGTTTTGATATTATCAGGAAATTCACAAACAAAGAAAATTCGCGGCCTCATATTGTCACATTGAAAAATATATTTAATTTAACATTCCTTGATTTATTAGTAAAAGAATTTTCCCAACTGCAGACTATGGAAGTCAATGAGTCACGTGATGAGCCACTCTAGATTATAATGTAAGAAAATTAGAGAATTGTCTATTTACCCATCGGCATGACTTACTTATTTCGGCACCAGTTTTGACCACGAAACAACACAGCAAACCTGCAACGCGTACAAAAATGAACTGTGTCCCACTAATATATACACTGCCATTCAGAATCATCAAACAACACGCGCTATGCCAGTAAACTAAAGTCCATTTGCGCAATTACTTATCACCAGACAACATACTACATTTGAAATTGCTTTTCTAAAAGCTTATTCAATAAAAACGAATCGCCTTTTGGAGCATAAAACATAACAAGACCGATAAAATCCGAAACGGCAGATGCTAACCACTAAATGCTATCAAAATCTATCAAGGACTACTCATTAGTCTAGCAAATTTGTTAAAAGCAAATTAAGACACACGAAAATAAACGAAATTTTAAATCAAATCCAAAACCTGCAAAAAGCTCAATTCACGAACTCATACATGATAAAACTATAATTATCCATATAAACACACGACCTGTCGGCCAATATTTGGGTAAACGAAATGGAGAAAAAATAAGAGACAATGGATAATTAAAAAAAGTTCTTATATTTCATATTTATGCTCTCTAGGTTGGGTACGTTGTCAGCCTCCCTTACCATCGCAACCCTCATCATTTGTGGAGAAGCTCGCAGACAAAAACGTCAAATGAAAATATCAATCTGTAAGCCACCATTCGCTTCACATTATTACTATATTTAAATTCATAAAACTTGAATTTGAACCGAAGACATTTATGAGGAATAATACTTCAGTTGCCATCACGAAGATACGATTGAATATATGTATATATATACTTTAGGTTGCGTAATAAAAATACTAAAAAACAGCTATAAGTGAAGATAGATTAATATTCAGATTTAGAGGTGTCGATTTATACCTACACTAATAACAAGAATACCCCACACTGTTTAAATCAAATAAAAATAAAGACTCGCTTCTTATTAAAACTTCTTGCATGCCAAAATCACATACCGGAAACAGTTGAAAAAATGATAATGAAAGCTTTATCAATGGAAATAATTTCACTTTAAAATTTATTGTAGGCCGCAATAACTATGCTAAATACGTCTCATTAACAAGCCAAGATTTCTATTTCTAACTTGCCTTCAATAACATTGATATTAGCACAAACATCGCACAGTAAAACGTTATAATATTTTGAGATAACAAACAGAAATTTATTTCATTCTCTATCAGAGCGCGCTTCGCTACATGACAATATCATCATGACACAAGAGCTGGTCACTTTTGTCGAGATTAGCAAGAACACCAATTATAAGTATCCTGAATCTTGCTCTCTCAAATTAGTGTGGCATGACAACAGTAACACTGGAATTCAAGTATCAAATATTCCCAATATTGCATCTCCATAACATAAGTTTGAAAAATTTACTAAACATCCCGTCACTGCTTGTAAAATAACTGAAAGAAACTGATTAAAGCACCAATAATGAACAGCTCCAGTCGAGAATCAAAGTAGAAGTACGAGTCAGTAAAATGTTTTTAAATCATCAGACATTTCCTTTTATTAAAGAGGAATTCTTTAACAATAAAAAATGACGCCTCAAAAATTTCTTCTCAGACGAGTCATGCATGCGTATTGCGAGAAGGCAGCAGATATTTTACGATAAAAAATACCCGTAACGTGTATTGGCCGTGATAATCCAAAGATAGAGCAGAGCATATGACAATTAAAGCCTTACGCCCTTTAGGAATCCAGATAACAATAATAATCTACAAAAGGCCTTGTCAATATGAATCTCACGTAGACACACCCATAGCACATTTACGTGAACACTGCGATCTAGGATATTGCATGTGTAGTTATTTCTTCGTTGATCTGCTTTCGCTAGCAATTTTACTATATATATATAGTTATTAGTATATATATATATATATATATATATATATATATATATATATATATATATGATGTTCTATAATCGACAACCACACAGCAATAGAGCCAAGATAACTCATTACATATGCTGGTCGAATACAATGTGTCATTCTTGAAATCAAGTTTGCGGGCTTGATGTGAACATCAATCGCATTTTATTTAATCAGTCGTCGAACAAAATAGAACACTACCGTCAAAGTAACACGTACTGACGATTTTATTACTATCTATGATCTACACTGCAGACAACGGCAAATTTCTTATGTGAAGAGTAAACCCAATGAATATATATATATATATATATATATATATATATATATATTCTTATAATTAGGAAAAAAAAACATATATATGGAAAGCAAAATAAGATATGCTTCTCTCACTTCTAGTAGTCTTGCCAATATTATACTTGACTGGAAAAGTTGGCTGAAAAATTTCTATGCATCCACGAACGTTAAATGTTTGCAGCTTTCGCCGATGCTCAACTCTATTGATAAATTATATAAAATATCACATCACACTCATTTGCACTGGTCTATATTTAATTGGTCATTCGTTATTCAGGCTGTGTATTTGATATTAAAAGTTCTCATCTATGTTAGTACTTTATATCAATTTTACATTTTGTTGGACACCGATCCCGTGTTTTCAATTTATGGATTTATTATAACTAGCCAATTAATTTAAGATAACATAAAATTGGCAGTATAACATTAAGCGACACGAATTCTCCACAAAAGGGGGAATAATGTAATAATGTAACGGAGCATTTGATGGATAAAGTCCAGCGCTCTATTAAATAAAACTAACAAAAAGACAATACGAAGTGCTATGACAATTTTATAATTCATGAAACAGGATAACCGTTTTAATAAAATTTTAAAGATAATGTCATACACAAAGAGATTTATAATAAATTAAACTATATAGAAATAATGTTTCTACCTAAGCTTATACCGGAATCCTGTACGTACTACTTTAGTTTATTTAGCTTGGAATTAAGGGTGCTGCATATATTTCGTAAACCTCTTTAATGTGCTCCTAATGCTTAGGAATAAATGGCTGTTTAAACATGTAATATATTTTCTATTTTTATTCTTCTTTTTATATTGTATGTATAACATAAACGTTCGTTAAGACAGAGAATACATTTAATCAAGTAAATCGTTTCAGTCGTTAATGTAATTTTATAAAGTATTTGTCAATACTGCTGCGACTGTGAATCGAGCCATAGTGCAGATTGTTCAGTGCTTTACACACCCTCCTCAGCATATATACCCAATGAACTCTTACCATTACAATTAAACAATAATTGATTACGCGGGTGGTGGTAACAATTCTTTAAATCAAGTTTGTGAGCTTGAAGTAAACACCAATCCAATTGTATTTTACCAGTCGTCGAACAACATAACAAATCTACCGCCAGTCGCAACGCACTGACGCGTTTCGACCTTCCAGGATCATCATCAGAGTATGACGGCAAACTGACTAGCGAGGATCAAACCGCATTCCATATATATGGAAAGCATATATAACATTACACTTTAAATCTATATCACTTCTCTAGGTGCTCTAACTTGTCTTAGAGTAAAAGCTCATGGGTTGCTTGATGGAATTTTTTCGAAAGCTTGATCTAATAAGATCCAGTTCGAGTAAAGACATGCCAGAAAAAGTTGTTTTGAATGTGAATGAATTTGCATTGAATTTACCACTTTGGTGGAGTAGAAGATAAGTTGAAGACTGTCATCGCCGTGGAAATACTGCTTCTACATGGTGATTACAAAATAAAGACAAATGAAGTCTATTTATTCAATTTAATTAGCAATACAACACAACGTTGTTTATACAGACTACCTGTCTGAAGTTTCATCCATTCATAAAATTTAAATAGAGTATATTTATACTAATATACGTATTTAATTAAACAAATTATAATGAAACGATAAAACTATATCCGTGATTATTTATAAAATAAGCAGTGAAGAAAACTGCAAATGGCATTTCTGCACACGACCAGAAGAATCCTAATTGAGTACTTAGAATTAAAGCATGTATATTATAATTTCGTGCCGTTCGAATTTAGATCAGCATCAATTATGAAATAAATTTTATATCTGCATTGATCACCCCATGTTAGTAAATGCATATATTTAAAATATATACGTATGTATGTCTAGATTCTCAAGGTGAGGAAAATATTATAGAATTTATCTTAGGTTTATATGTTTGATCATGCATTTCTCCGCGCTTGCAACTCCGCAATAGTTAAGCACATATTAAAGTCAGAATATTACGTAACAGTATCGATTTTTAGTTAACAATGTAAAGCTTAAACATAATTATGGATGTCAACTTCAAAAACCGTGGTAAAATGATTAGATATTCAAAACTTAGGTATACAAATGTTAAACGACCAATATTTAAGTTTTATTTTGGTAGAAATCATTCCATTCTCAAATGCCACATTAAACTACTCTTCATCACCTACCACAGCAACATTTGTAAGTTCAAAAACAGGACAAAAAAGGTTCAAGGTTAGGCTCTCTAGGAATTAAACAGCTGTATTTTAAAATCAGCAGTTGTGTTGATAGCGTCAAGGATTTGAGCAGGAAAGCGACAAAAATTTATATGATATAAAGTGAAGTAAGTGAACCATTGCCATCATTGCCTTCGAGCGAAAATTACTTTTGTCTACTTTGTCGATCAAAGAAAGGAGACATCTCTTAGCAACAAGCAGTTATCTCGACGAAGCTTGAAATCGAGTATGCAAGCTTGAAGTAAACAACAATCCCTTTTTATTTAACCAGTCGTCAAACAATATAACAAAACTTGTTCGACAACTGGTTAAATACAATGGGATTGGTGTTATCTTCAAGCTCGCGAACTTCATTTAAAGAATTGTTACCACCACCCGCGCAATCAATTATTGTTAAATTGTATTGCCCTATATATGTATAATATTGGCAGCTGCAAACGAGTTAATGTTTAGGCAGGCTGCCTAGAAATTGTGCAGCCGACATTTCCAGTCAAGTTCAATGTATGCGAGACTGCTAGAGGTGAGAGCCGCATATCTAAATTTGATCGATCCTCATTTCCTATTTTGCATTGATTTTGTCTTCGTGTTGGCTCGGTGCTGAGTCGTCCACTCACTCCGAATGCTTCCACATCATTCGTACTATTCACTGGAAATGGTTGACAGGCTGCGTTTCAGTACCTCATTTACAGAGTATTAATTAGGCTTCTAATAAGACACAGTGACTGATAAGTTCCTAATCCGGAACAAACGGGAGCACATGCACACATGCCTGGCATATGTTTATTTAGTAAGTCGTCAGTAGGTATTATTAGATCACTGTAGTTTCATTTTGATGCGTGTACTCATACAGACACATACGAACACGTACTTGGAAACACACTTATCTTGTGAAAGGCAGTTATGCTTAAAAGATCTATCAATATGTTTAAATGGCACAGACTAAACTAAATGCACCACTTAATTCAATAATTGTCAAATTGTTTGTGGGATCTGCTTTCCTTTGAAGAAAGGTGTCCGACAATGGAGGTAAAAATATTCCGGTCAAAGTAAAAGACATTCCATGCGAACAACTTGTTGGGCACACCAAGGGCCCGGTTATTGCACCTATCCCAGTCGCGCAACTTGTTTCGTTTAAAGGGTTTATTATTTATCCGAATAAAAGATTAAAAATTACGACGAAAATTAATGTGACTTGTTATCAATCCAAGTCGATTTAAATAGAAACATTGTTCACCCTATCATGAAAATACGAACAAGCACAATTATAATAGTTAAATATTGTTTGTTGCGGAGGACTAATATATTTGCAAGTATGTATTAGGTGTTACGAACCTAGCAACAAATTAGTTCAATTGTGACTACAAGGATAAACCAAAGACAGCATGAACGGAAAGTATAATCTCTTGCACATTCGTTTCGTGCTTACTGGCAACTTATCATTGAACTAATTTGTTACTAGGTTCGCAACACCTAATACATATTTGCATATATATTAGTTCTCCGCAACACTCAGTATTTGAGTGTCACGAACTTGGTACAAACTAAAAACGAGTTTTTGCAGATTTCTGCAGCTTTGGTTTGGGCTGCGACCGAGGCGATTTTGTGAAATTTTCAATGGGTGCCTATTAATAAAGAAAGCAATTTACTTAATGGATTGCACACTGAAAACATGATATGATGATATTTACACTCGATGAATTCCAGAAAATTTTTTTAATCATTTTTTACAGATGGCATGGTGACTGTAAAATAACGACAGATTTCGTGAAGTCAAGTTAAAACATCTTGTTTAAAGCGAAGTCATAAAATACTCGTACGAAAGGAAGGCTGATCAATGGCAAAATTTGGAATATTAATTAGAATTACATGTATTACGCGGCTTAGAAGGAGCAATGTTTGAAATTCAAGTCTGGGAATTGAGTTTGTCAGGGTTCAAGCCAAGTAACATGGCAATTCTGGTATTTAATTGACGAACGCTTCATAATGAGGATGGCAGGATTCCATGCGCTTAATGTTAAAAGGATTATATTATATATATTATATATATATATATATATATAATATCCTATATCATATATGTATATCTCTCCTCACTTAATAATGATGATGATGATTATTGATGAGTAATGTTAGTATGTGTTTATCTTTATAATTTCCATTACCTTTGAATATTACACTGTATATATTTTAATAGGAAGAGAAAAGATCTAATACCAACCAAATTAAACCGTCAATAGCATGCTGACAAAGTAAAAAAAGACATCACAAGGGATCTGGATCAATTCATTCCTCAATCTAAATTTCCAACTAATCCTGATGCGTTTATTCTCGACTAGTCATAGCCATCCTGTCAAAACACCAGAAAGAATTACTCTCCATAGGAGCAAAATTCTGCACCATTATGAGAGATCTAAGCGAACGCGAAATTATTGAATTTCAGACCCGAAATGATAACTTATAGAAGGACATCTGAACGGGCATCGACCCACAAGCATTCATTTCACAAGGATGGATGTTTAGACAGTTATCGAATTAGAAATATACAGAAAGAACTCCGAAGGTATTCAAAACATTACAAAGAAGCACATAGACGAGCTAAGAAAAATACAATTCGGCAAAAATATACGAGTGCTACACCCGTCATGGGATCAGTAGTTGATTTACTTGAAGTCGATGCTTATAAATTAGCCATGAACGAGATTATAAATGATCAACAAAAATTCAAACCACACAACAAACAAAATGGTGATTAAAAAAATTTTGAATCAAGAATAAATGCTATTCTGAAAAAGTTGTAAAACTTGTTTTATATGCAACGGCTGATTCCGAAATCTAATCAGGACTCATATAAGAATTTCGAAATGCGAAACGAGTAGGAACAAACCCCGCAAGAATGACAGGCAAACCAAAACTTATATAATAATAATAATAATAATCGACGCAGCGCAACAAAGACCAACTAAGTTTCTCTGCAGATGACACAATATAATGCAAAATATTATAAACGCAAACAGCATCAGGTATTCTTACGAGCTTGTCGATGAACTGTGGTAAAAAATATCCTAGAAGGCAAAATGGCCTCACTTGACGTCTCATCCTTTTTTATGAACATTTAACTAAACAAATCAATAACGACTTTGTGTGACTTGATTAGAAATGAGTTTTAAAATTTGCCTGTGAACAACAGTGGTCTCAATGACCTTATATAAGGGTGTACAGAATGCATGCATTTTACATTAAATGTAATAATCACTGTAAGTTCAGTGGTGTAGCTATCAGAAGCTACATTTTAACTATCTTGGCAGATACGTGCATGCATCATCTTGAACAAACGAGCCTGAAAAACATAA
Organism: Eudiplozoon nipponicum; assembly: GCA_029291075.1. NCBI lineage: Eukaryota > Metazoa > Platyhelminthes > Monogenea > Mazocraeidea > Diplozoidae > Eudiplozoon > Eudiplozoon nipponicum. Next base: position 120,757 of record JAQBSW010000612.1, on the reverse strand, counting down.
TTGACCAATGCGTACTATAAAATATCCTTGACGCTGACGACCTCACCGAAATCATCAAAAAAGACAGCGAAACCAATACATATGTTTAATTTACTCTCGATTTATAGAAAGGCAACATGTTTCCCCTCCTGGACATCCAAATCACTCGAGAAGGAAATGGCGGTATGACACTAGTATTATATAAAAAATCTACTTTTATTAGACAATACATTCAATGTAACTTTAATGTGCCAAAATCTCACAAAACAATCTTGGCTAACAATATATCAAACTGAATCGACTAAATCGACTCTGAACACGAGCTAGAAGAATGGTTAGGCTACTTGTGTAGACTTCCTCTAAGGAAAATCTAGCCGGAACGGTGCATAGACGTCAACTTCAGGCCATGTACGCTTCTTAGTAGAGTAGATAGCATGAAAACTGTTTTCCTAAACTTACCATTAAAAGGCGATCTGTTGGCCTTAATAAATGCACCGCAGTTCAATCGAATCAAATAGAATTTCTCTAGTGCAGAAATTAACGTTACATTCAGCCCACTAAGGAATCGCTTCGCAAGATGCCTTGGATCAATTGCAATTTTTATGCCATTTTTATGTATGTGCGGTAGCATATATAATAAATTTACTAATAAACTATTGATCAAAATAATCTAGTAATATTTACTGCAGAAATTTATTAAAAGGGCCGCCATCGTTAGGATATTCACCCAGGAAACTATATATATATTTCTAATTAGGAAGAAAAAACATTAATAACAAAGTGGATAATGGCCATTTATTTCGCGAATACTAAACTTCACTTTACAATCTTTCATTTGCATACATTCTGGGTTTTCATTTGATTATAGGGATGGCAACAAATCTGACTCGGTTTTACTTCTATTTCTTGTTTGGGCTGATTAGTAAGTGTGTATGCGTTTGTGTCTGTGTGTGCCTGTTTGCATGTATAGTTCTTTCTCGCTGCGTTGAAAAGTGATATCTAAGATCTGGTTATTGTTGTACTGATGGCTTGAGAGTCAATAATCTGGTCTCATTGTTGGCTGTTGCGTTAAAGGAATGTTATTTTTTTATGCGTGTAGTCTTTCGTTTTATCTTGTTGCGCAATTTGTTTTCTATACTTGAATCCGACGCTTATTGAAGGTCCATGATTATAAATAATCAATCGAAATTCAGACAAGACATCAAACACAAAGATGATTCAACAAATATAGTATCAAGAATTAATGCAATTCTGAAAAAGATGGAAAAACACGTTAAATCATCGATGGCTGATTCCAATATTAGATCAAAACTGATAGAAGACACCCCAAAGGCAAAACCCGTCGGAACAAACACCGTAAGATTGTACGGCAAACCAAAAAATCATAAAGCCGTGACAGCATCAGGAGCTCCCTCGATGCGGCCTATTATGTCAATTATCAATGCTCACAACATAAACCAGCAAAGTATTTCAAACAATACGAAATATCATAAACGCAAACACTATCAAGGACTCCTTCTGGATTGCAGATGAACTGAAATTGAAAGACATTCTACAGAATAAAATGGCCTCGCTTGACGTCTCATCCTTATTTACGAACATTTCACTGGATAAGACAACGAAGATCTTGTGTGACCTGATTGAAAATGAGTTTTTCGATTTCTCTATAGACACCAATGACACCAAAGACCTAATATTAGCATGTACGAAAAACGTGCAATTTACATTTTAAGGAATATACTACCATCAGATCAATGCTGTAGCTATGGGAAGCTGCATTTCACCCCTCCTGACATGTATCATCTTGAAAAAACGTGCCTAAAATGTATTATTGACCAATGCGCGCTCTACTAAAGGTATGTAGATGGTATATTATTGGTTATCCCAGAAGAAGCAGACTAATCCGAAATACTCAGACAGGCAAATGGAGCCGATCCAGATATCAAATTCACTCTCGCGGTAGTGAAAGACAATAGTTTACCCTTCCTTGACATCAAACTCACTCGAGAATAAAATGGGGATTTGGCACTGGCCATACATAGAAAATCCAATTTCATCGGGCAATAGATTCATTACAACAGCAGTGTGCCAAAATCCCACAAAAGAAACGTAGACACCTACCAAGCAAGCAGAATCAGGACGATCTGTTCTGAACAAAAGATCGAGGATGAACTGGGCTACCTGAGGACAAAATTTCTAATTCACTGACGTCAACATCAGACTACAACAGACTCGAACTAGATAGTATACACTCAAGCAGGTTTTCCTAAACTTACCATTTAGATCCGACATACCAACCTCAATAATGCACGGCGGCTGAATAGAATAACTAAGGAGAATTTTCGCAGTGTTAAGGTTAATATAACATTTAGCACACAGAGAATCATGAGGTTGGATGCCAAAGATCAATTGCCAATTCTCTTCAAACCATTTATAGTATAAAAATCCATATATATTTGCGGTAGCGGATATATTGGACGTACGAAGAAGCAATTGATAAACAGAATCCAGCAACATTTACCACAGAAATTGATTAAAAAAGCTTCGCACAATCAGGAAAATCAGCTGATTCCGAGCATATATTGGAAAAGGGGCATCCAGTCGATTTCACCAATTTCTCAATACTACATAGAGCAAAGTCGGAAATATTATTATATATTTATGACGCCCTTTATATAAATTAACAAACACATGGCCTAAATATTTAAAAGTTTCATCTACATGATATTCTAATCGACTGGCCACGAATAACAAAATTAAACAATTAATTTCTAGTATCCAGGCAAAACCAAACACGCCCTCGACCAGACTCAACAATTATTCGACCGGATTGGCAACAAACTGAAAAGAAAAAAACAGCCGCACATACGGTGACAGAAATATTGTAACGATATATGCATTCAACATTGCAATACGCACCTGAGCTGTTACCAAGTGTAGAAAACACAATTGCGCAACAAGGTGAAACGAAAGACTACACTCGGAAATATAAAATTCGTACACGTAACAAACAACAATGCAAACAAGTGGTTGACTCTCAGGCCATCAATACAAGAATGACCAGATTTCAGACATCATTTTGCCATTTAGCGAAAAAGACCCTTACCTAAAACAGGCCAACACACAGACAAAAACCCGTACACACTTATTAATCAGCTAAAACAAGAAATATAAGTAATACTGAGTCAAATTCGTTCCAACCCACATAATCAATGAAAATCCAGAATGTATATAAATGAAAGATTGTAAAGTGAAGTTTAGTAATCTCGAAACAAATGGCCATTATCCACTTCGTTATTAAAAATTTTTCCTTCATAAATATACTTTAATTTTCAAAGGCAATGGACTTTTTTATAAAAAAACTGCTTTCTACATAATTCTTCTTTCTTCGAATATATGATAAATTAATACAAATTGTAGAGATAAATATTTTATTGGAAGCAGAAAAATGGAATTACTTCGTTACAATTGATTTCTTGTCATCTTGACATATTTTTGAAGGACTTTTGTCGCCGAACATTTAATTCATTATTCAAAATATTTCATTGGCATCATATTCAAATAAATTGATGTAGGCTTGTTTGATTTGTCTATTATAATCGATTGCGAATAAAAAAATAACAGTTTCTTGTCGGCATTGCCTTGTTTAGGAATCGAGTTACTTTTTAATCGAAATAACTTTCTTTATGAGTAATATCAAGTTGCCTAGGACTATTATTACTATTAAAAGTCTTTATATACAAAATCCCGTGTTGCTATAGTTTTATCGTCTCCAACGATATTAAGAAGATGACAAATATCCTGAGTATTCATTTGTAGTCGAAGTTAATCCATGCGTAGTTTGACGTTTTAGAAACAATGTTCTTAGCGCACAAACTAAAATAAACAAATTAAACATGTTGCTTTGCCTACCGCAATCCTTGAAATAACTGCATTCATGACAACTAATGTAGGACTATACAATTGTACACTGAAGACAATTTCAATATTGTTTCTACACAAATGAACTTCGAATTGTAATGATCAAGCCAGGTCACTGCTTTTAAACCATTTGCTGATCAACTTGCATGTGTGTTAATCATAATGATTTCCACTTGTAAGGGTAACTCCACTGAAATTTACCAAATAATTTAGGAAGTATAACTATATATATATATATATATATATATATATATATATATATATAGCATCAGGATATCATATTTGCCACAAGTTGTTTTCTCTGTGAGTTTGGTTTTTTAACCTTGAAATGGGACTGGAAATGAAATCCTGAATATTCGGAAATAAATCTGAAAATCTGTACTCAAAAACATTTCAGGAGAAGCGGCTTAAGGACGGCTTCAGAATGCGGGACTAGTGAGAACAAGCTGTGCACCTGGAAATGTATAGGAATCAATATTTTACCGACCTACGTGTACTATCAATAGGCCTTCAACCGTCAGTTGGGATATCAGCTCGAGCGATAAAAGATTTAAGTAAAACCCATTTCATTTTAAGGCATTTATCAGATGATACCTGAGAGCGAACGCCATAAATAATACTTTTATTTTGCAAGTTCGTCTTTCAATCACTAATATCTTGGCGTGAAGCAGGAAAACAGGATGAACGGCCGTTTAACAGGACCAAAACTTATGGCATTCAGAACAGCCTACCATAATACGTGATTGTTAATCTTAATGACATCAGGATGAATTTAAAAACAAAAACAAAATGTACTATACAAAATTATTTTTCTCTCTACACACATGCTGAATAATTCGGCCAAATGCAATCTGTCAAATTTATACATTAGGAAATGACAGTTTTCAATCTAACTTAATTAGAATTTGCCTACGGTTATGTCAGGTCGGTAAATATCGGAAATCTAGAGGACAAAAAAATTTATGTGATGGTAAATATGATGCACGTTGACAAAATTCTGCTAAGATAAATTAATATAACAAATTCTGTTAATGCAAATTGCACATACAATTTTCTTTCAAATTAAAAAAGTTAGTTATGTTTTAAAAAACGAATAATTTAAACGACTTCTAGTAAATAACAAAGCAAAGCTATCATTTGTGTTACCGTTTTGTTAAAAATTAGCATTTGCAGGGTTTCCTGAGCCTGCAAATGGCATATTGGTTTATTTGCGCAAAAATTCTGAAATAATACATTCTCAAAGTATATCTTATCAATACGGATTCGTCGAAGTTCTTTTATTTATGTATAAATTTACTTAAGTCACTTCTAATTATTAATGTTAATACTCATTTTTGTTAAAGTAAATTTAATTGTAGAATTTGAATTAGTTGCAATATTGACTACTCCACTAGTACCATTAATATAAGAAGTAGAAATGAATTTGTAGTTTAAAAACCTTAGGTCAATAAGGTATTAGTTATACAAAATTAAATTATTTCGACTGGCGATAGCTGATGCGAAGTAAGTAATAGTCCTAACAAGATCAACATACGAATTATACGCTTTTGTCTTATTTGTGTAAAGTAATTGCGATTAATTATGATTGTGCCTATAGTAGCAAGAGCATATACTATGTCTATCAGAATTGTTAGCAATACTATACTACTATACGTGGTACCTGTATTAGTGGTACTTTAATAATAAAAAAAGTAGGGAACAACACTTTGTTCTGCTGCGACGTCGTTCGATGGGTAAATAAACTTCGATCGGTATTTACAATACATGCGCAATATTCATTTAATTATTTGTGAGCGTTTCTCGCACAATTAGTGGTTGCTTTGCTTAATAACCTTATGTATTGTGTTACAAGCTGCAAAATTTTAATTCGTAACGGCCTAGTTATCGCGCAATTAAGTTTTCGAATATAGTGCAATGTACGCCGGGTTATTTGGGGTGAAGATTTTGAGTTCAGATTTTCCGTTCTTTCTCTCTCTCTCTTTCTCTCTCTCTCTCTCTCTCTATATATATATATATATATATATATATATATATATATATATATAATTTAGATATACATATGCCGAACTTTCTTTTTGTTTAGCCAGTTTGCTATAAAGCTCTACTGATGAACATATTAGAGCGAAATGCCATTTTCCATGCAATTGAGAATAGTTTATATTATAATTGGTGATTAGTTAAATAAAATAAGATTTGCTTTTATCTCGAGTCCGCCAACCTGATTTAACTAATGTATCAATTTTGAGAAACCAGTAATAAACTGGATGTTGAAGAACCAAGTGACATGGTTGGTATATATCTTTTACCCTACTTCGCACCAATCACTAACGTAATCACTTATTAAAACAATTCAAATGTTAAAGATAAAAAATAGTCAGACACAAGCAAAGGGAATTCACATAAATTCACTGTTATTCACTGTGATCACGATATACTAACAGGTAATTATACTTAATTGAACGCATCACAGTTTTGGATACATGACAGATGTGTTCGATGCACACTTATCTAGTAACCTGTGTGTAATTGTAATGAGACCTGTCAGTATTTAAAAATGAAACCAACTCTTTAAAACTCCACTCTTGATTGATAGATTGGATGAATTTGAGATATTGATCAAACATTTCAGAAGGGCACTCAGAATTTAGTGTCGAAAATTCCGAATTCAGATTTTCAACAACAAAAAATTAAATTAAATGAAAATTGGTTGCGCGGGCGGTGATAACAATTAGTTAAATCAAGGTTGCGATCTTGATGTAAACACCAGGCCTAATGTATTTAAATATGTCAGTCTAAATTAAGCAGTGTATAAAGTAGAGAAAGCATTCTTCCGGTGGACCGATTTCGTCCTTACTGGAAACTCATTACGAACTGTCCATAATTTGACGCGGACTGGGCTCGAACCTGGACACGTCTGTTTCAGAATCTGTTGCTCTAACCACAGAGACAACCTGCCGTACCCTACGAAAAATTTTCAAAAACAAAATGAATAATTTTTGTTCAGTTACCCTTTTCGTTTAGGTAAAGCCTGTGTGGCATCCATATAGAAATAAATTTTCAAATAATTACCCCACGTAGAGCAAAAGATCCGAAGTTCACGTATCCAGGTTCGCGTTCTGCTTGCGGCAAATTCTGGACAGAACTAGACCAGTTCCCAACAAGGATGAAACCGGCTTACTAGATGAATTGCCTTTTCCGCATTATACAATGCTTAGTTTATACCGACAAAAAAATATATATAATCGGATATTTGTTTATATGAAAATTATTTAAATCAAGATTGCGAGCTTGAAGTAAACACCAATCCCATTGTATTTAACCGGTCGTCGAACAACATAACAAAACAACCGTCAGCGCACGCAGTACGACTGGTTAAATAAAATGGGATTAGGGTTTACTCCAAGCTGGCAAACTTGATTTATGTAATTGTTACCGCCAACCGTGTAATCAATAATTGTTAAATTGTGTTGTTTATATGAAAATCACCTTGTTGATTGATATCGCCGCTCGGGTAACCAATGATCCGAGTTTTGTACTCATCTAATGCGTGTCAAATGACGTACAACCCACCATAATTACATTTTAGACGTTTCTTTAAGTTGAGTCTAGCTGGCATGTCTTTCAAACTAAAGATCTTACTAGCTAAAACTATTCCGTCCTTATGGAACAGACACCATCTCACAGGGAGAATTTATATGGCAAGTGTATGATCCTATATTTGTTGTCAGAACAAAATTAACTATGCATAAGTCGGAAAAATCAATTAATCGAAATCATTTACCAAAATAACATGAATAAAATTTCCGATGTAATATACTCGTGCTTTTATTGTTTAATGGTGACTCAAAATATGGGTCCGGCAGTTCGCCCAAAAGCCACGCTTTACTTGGTCAGGTAATGTGGGACAGTTGAATAGTTCAATTTCCAATTCATATTTATTCAAGCAGGATTAGAGTTCAAAGCATATGACGTGTTTAATTATATGACGTGAAACCAAACTCATTACCTTGAACATGCTCTTGAAGATGTGTTCGGTTTGAACTAAATTCAGGATAAAAATCATTCTAAACACCCTGAGGTTAACAGCACTACAGATAGTTCATTTATCAACAGTCTGCAGAGTCGAAATTCTGAATAAGTCCTATATAAAGTGTATATAACGGGTCCTACAACATCACCTTTCGCCAAAATTAACGTAATCTACTCCAACTATAAGTGGAATTTGTAAATATGGTCATATTCCCGTTTCTTGAGTTTGTTTTGGAATAGTTATTGCCGATTCACTTTGCTTTTTATGCTCTGTCATACTCGTTGATTTTCGACAAGAATATGGCACTTGTTCTTCATCGTTGTCACTCCTGTTATAATAAGTGTCCGAATATGGAACGCAAGTAAAGGCTTCAATCAATCACATTTTATTGATTCCGTTGTAACAATTATGAATTGTCCTCAATAAAGTTATTAATGTTGTCTATGACACGTAAAAATGTTTAATGACGTTCACTATTTTGATTTAGTATTTCCGCCTTTTATCCTAACTTCAAGTGATTGTATTTAAATAATCGCAACTTTTAAAGCGAAAAAATTGGTACAGACGTCAATCATGTAGCGCGAGATAACAGGTTTTAAAATGCACTAAACGACGCACAGGCTGTGTTATAATACACAAATATTTTGAAACATTATGACGATATTATGTTAATTTAATTGTAGCATATTTGTTCAGATTTCTTCGGATATTTGCACCAAAAGCAAATTCTAAATCAAGCCTTATTTATTTGACTAATTTGAAATGTTGAATAGCTGATAACAAGCCTTATAAACAGGACTGTATTATTTAAGTTAACATACGAAATTATGTTTATATATATATATATATATATATATATATATATATATATATAATGCAGATAATTCCATTTGATATTCCGACAATAATTTATGCATTTTCTAATTACGCCTCATTTTATCTAAATAAAGTTGATATATAAATATTCAAAACACAATAAAATTTAAATCCAAATTTAAATTCTCCGTCGAAAAAGTCATTTACTTTTACTGTCGTTACTATTTGGCACATATCTGAGACAAATTAGTCGCAGTATTCCAAGTGTACTCAAAACTAAGCAAACCAGATAATGGAAAATTTGCATACAATAATTCGCATTAGATAATCAAATAATTCATCATATAAAATATTGTTTTCGATAATGCTGGCAGTCATAAATATAGAGCGTCATTTAAAGGCATAATATTTAATACTATTTTACAAGAGCTTGGTGTATTGAAGCGTGAAGTTAAAAACGCTTGCATGCGCAACACAGTTTGGAAGGCAGGGTTTGCTCGTGAAATCACATCTTGACACAAATAACTGGTAATGCTAATAGAAAACAGAGAAAAGCAAGAGTAAACTAAAATGGGACTGATTGAAAGCGCAAGCAATGGTTGTTTAACTGTCCAACCTTAATACGTAAATGAACGCTGAAAACAGGTAATGTTGGTAACTGTATATACATTGCACATTCATAGTTTCCAGTCAAATACAACGTATGCGTGACTACTGGAGGTGAGAATCGCATACTATAATTTACATGCTTTTTCTGTGTAATGCAGTTTGATTCTCGATATTCAGTTTTAGATCTTTCTCTGATGGCGAACGTGAAAGCTCGTAAAGCGTCGCCACGTGCAACTGGCGGTTGATCTGCGAGGTTTCCTACCTGGTTAAATAAAATGGCACTGGCATTCATCCAAATGTCGGAAGTTTGATTCAAATTAATAGCTTCATTCTTTGCTTTTAATTTTTAGGTTTTTGAAAATCAAAAATAATAACGAGCATTATCTTTTTATAACGGAATTTATCAACGGGGTTTTACAATAAATTTATGCTACATTCTACGCATAATTTACAAAATAGCACCACTAGTATGCAGAAATAACCAAAATAAAGAAATATTTACAATAAACGTGCTTTTAAATACTGTTTGTTGCGAAGAACTAATATATATGCAAGTATGTATTAGGTTTTGCGAACCTAGTAACAAATTAGTTCAGTTGTGACCAGAAGGATAAACCAAAGGCAGCATGAACGGAAAGTATAATCTCATGCACATTCGTTTCGTGCTTACTGGCGACTCATCAGTAGGAGCCGGTATTACGCCCTTTAACCACTATATATTTGCTTTTATTCCACATTCTTCGACGAAATATATAGTGGTTAAAGGGCGTAATACCGTCTCCTACTGATGAGTCGCCAGTAAGCACGAAACGAATGTGCATGAGATTATACTTTCCGTTCATGCTGCCTTTGGTTTATCCTTCTGGTCACAACTGAACTAATTTGTTAATAAACGTGCTTTCCTTAGGACGCACTTAAATTTGAAAACTAAAGATATTACTGCTATCGAGCGTCAATTTACAAACTTTTCCCAAAAAATGTTTGCAAGGATACTAAAAAATATATATCCAATCAGAGTTTGCGCACTTCAGGGTTTATTACAGAAAAACAGTAGTAAAGAGAATAAAAACAAGAACAGATTCATCCACAATTAAGATAAAAACGAAAATTTGAATCAAAATAAAACGGTTTAATCGACAATATTGGCGAAAAAACTAAAATTCCAATTAACCGTAGTAGCTACAACGAAAATAGGAAATGCACACAAAATATAAACGATAAAGACATTGACAGTAAGAGTGACATCAACAACAGCATATTACATCAAGATAACCAGGAAATGTAACAATGAACGACAGAATCGCCAATGAAAGCGGCAACTCTAACAGTAAAGACCACAAAATAACATAAAAATTATTTACAAAAAAAACAAAAAAGAAACAAAAGAAGCAACAAAAGCAGTAAACAGAACAACAACAACAAGAACAAAATCTTTAATCAAGGCTGGGATCTTGACATAAACACCTCACTCATTATGTACATATAGTTATCATTTCAAACTAAGTATTGTATAAACCGAACATTGGTTGCGCGGGCGGTTACAGCAATTAATATTAATCAAGGTCGCGATCTTGAGATAAACACCTGACCTATTAGGTACATACATTTGTCAGTATAAACTAAGAATTGTATGGTGTAGAACAGACAATTCATCCAGTAGACAGGTTTCGTCCTTATTGGGAATTCATCGCATACCGTGCGGCAGGGTGGTTCAGTGATTAGATCACCATATTCCGAAGCAGACGTGCCCAGGTTCGAGCTCTGTCCGCGGAAAATTCTGAACAGTACGCGAGGTGCTCCCAATGAGCACGAAATCCGTCTACTGGATGAGTTGTCTGTTCTACACCATACAAATCTGAGTTTATACTAAAAAATGTGTGTACCTAATGGGCCACGTGTTTATATCAAAACCGCTACCTTGATTAAAAGTGTTGTATAATTAGGTAAGTAATAGATATCACCACCATTGCAATCAATGTTCGTTGAAATATAGAAATTTACAATATAAAATCGTCTCAATTTTTGCTTGTTTTAATCAAGGTTGAGATCTTGCTAAAACACCTGACCAATTATATACATAAATCTCTAAATTTATACACAATATTGTATAGTGTTGAAAAGGCAATTCATCCAGTAGACTGGATTCGCCCTTATTAGGAACTCATTAAGTACTTTCCTGAATTTGTCGCGAACAGGGCTCGACCATGGCACGTCTGCTTCGGAATCTGATGCTCTAACCACTGAGTCATCCTGCCGCACACTACACACAGTATGAAATTATTTTCACAACAAATCAGATACGTCTTGGTGGCTGAGTGGTTGTAACATCAGATTCCGAAGCAGAGGTTCCCAGGTTCGAGCCCAGTCAGCGGCAAATTATTGACAATACGCGATGAGTTCCTAATAAGGACCAAACCGGTCGACCGGATGAATTGTATTTACTACACCAAACAATACTTAGTTTATACTGAAAAATGCATGCACATAATGTGTCCAGTGTTTATATCAAGATCGAAGCCTTGATTAAAAGTAGTTGCTATCACGCCCGCGCAACCAATCTTCATTTAACAACGAAAAGAACAACAACATCAAAATACAAAATGATGGAAATTAGTCAAAGATGACCAATTCATAAACAACTTCAATTTAAAAAAAAAGAGCTAAACTTTCGACGACCACACCGATAACAACAGAGTGAGAGACAAAAACAAAAACAACTTGAGCGATATCTACAACAAGAAGTAAAACGGTACAAAGGTAGAATAAATACAGAAACATAAATAAGAACAAGAAAAGCAGTATCACCAAATGCAAGATCAGCATCAGCAAGAACAAAAATAACAACCAGAACAACAACAACGAAAACATTTGGAAAAAAAACGGAAAATTGTGGCAATACGAAAACGACAACGGAAATAAAAAAAACTAACAACAACAACAACAACGCGATCTAAAATTCCAAATGCTCCTCGTTTCTGATCAGTCAATAGAGAAGCGACACCATTCGGACTAATCGATAATTGAGTGAATTTAAATGTAAAAAAATTACTTGTTTTAGGCATTTAGTTTGGGGAATGGCAATTAATGTTAACGTGAAGTTAATTTTCTATCAAGAAATGAATTCGAAATCGCATTAACGGGTGCACTGAAATATCAAAGTCATTGTGAAATAGAGAGCGTAATATGTTCGGAGTGAGAGAGAGAGGGTGATATTTCTAGAGACCGCGCTGATGTATAGTGCACCATTTGGAAATTCAAAAGAATCGTAGTTATTTATTGAATTAAGTATTGACTAGGCATATTAAATGGATAGAAGAAGTTATTGTGAATAATAACCCAGTGTAGCTTTTCAAGTTTATCAAATTTATGAGGGAATAAAGACGAATATATCAGCTATAGTTAAGGCATATTTATTGTTTACACTGAATATCTAAAATGTCCGATTTCCATTATACTTGAATTAAGGATCTAACTAATATGTTCAATTTACTGCGGATACACATGTAAATACATTTGGTCAAGTAATTTTCGACAGTTGGGCGGTGCAATTACCTTTTGCTAGTTTATTTGATTTAAGTTTGCGAGTAAACACAAATGCTGTTGTCTTTAACCAGACATCGAACAACATCGAAAACAACCGTCAGTCGAAGGCCCTGGCGTGTTTTGACCGTCCATGATCATTATCAGAGGACGACGGCAAACTGACTAGCGAGAATCAAACCGCAATCCGTGTATATGGAAAGACAAATGAGATATGCGGCTCTCACATCCAGTAGTCTCGCATAAATTTTATTTGACTGGAAATGTCGGCTGCACTATTTCTATGCAATCACGAGTATTAAATTTTTTGCAGCTTTCACCACATATATAAGTAATGAAATTAAACAATCATTGATTGTGCGGGTTGTGAAAACAAGTAAATCAAGTTTGTCAGGTTGAAGTAAACACCAATCCCTTTGAATTAACAAAGTAGTTAAATTTCCAGTAATTACGAAACTCATGGTTATATGAAAAAAAATTTCTAAAATCTCTGCTGATTTTTATATAAACTTTATTTGCTATATGCACTTATTGTATATTTATTTTGGCACTTTATGCTAAAAATCGTTTAATATAGAAAATTCTGTCAATGGAGTACACATATTTCTTCCTTATTGGGCACTTAATCAATAATTCCCAGGATCGCTTTCGATCTAAAATTCCAAATGCTCCTCGTTTCTGATCAGTCAATAGAGAAGCGACACCATTCGGCCTGTGGAAATGATATAGACTGCCAAAAATTTGAGCTGGATGTTATTAAATTTTTTACTTCAGTGAAAACGAAAAATTGCATAGGATGTTAAATTCAAATAAATTGGACATGTTTTGCCTTTTTTGCGACTATATTGATTAGAATTTCTTTCTATCTATTATCAAGGACGCAATTCAAAGACTCTGTAAAAGGTCCATGCCATAGCATTAGGAGAAGGAATAATTGTCGAGTGTATTGTAAACGTGGCATTCATGCTTTTTACTCCCTTTTCCTTTTAACCAGTTTCCATTCATCAATAGTATGTTTTTTGGATAACATTTGAGCAAAAATTCAAGTATAGAGAACTTATTGCTTTGACGAAACTGCGAGAACAGTTATAAGCCATCTTAAGGTTGTTTAATAGTTCATGACTTATTGTTGTGCAAATCTGAAATATGTGCAATTATGCATTAGGTATAACGCTCCTATTAATTGATTAGTTCAAATATGACCAGAAATAGATGCCACATTCAGCACAAATAGAGGGTGTACTCTCATGTACAAAGCCTTTCCATGCTCAATGGCAACTCATCAGAAGAAGTCTACACTACACCCACATACGTCATCTAATTATTTACATGCTTGGCTGGCATGAATACTTCATGCGCGCTTGATATTTAAGATTCAGTAAGGCTTTTTTGTGCCACCATTTCTATGGGCCCACGTGCACTTTTGCCTGATACATGCAATGCACTTGATATTGTAGATCTGTAGGCTTTAACGCTTGTGTCCTCACCATGTTTTTTAATCAGTTTATATGGTGCAAGCATGGCGTAGCAGAGCTAATACTCTTCGTAGTGCCGTAAAATAATAATAGAGACGACTTTTATGAAGTTCTGGGCTTTATCAACTTCCGGAAAACCTACAACATATTTAATGTGACATTTTCAGATATGGTACATATATTAACATATTGAGGTGGATTTAAAATCGATTTTCATATATATATATATATATATATATATATATATATATATATATATATATATCTGTATAGTCGACTCTATTTATGCTTTAATGGACATGCGCATAGAAGACTGCAACGTAAAAATTTTCTGTGTTTTATCACAAAATATACATTGCGGTTTGACGTATTGCCCGTTCCAATTTACGATTCGGCAGTGGAAAATGCTAATTTAGTATTGTTGCTGTCTTATAGGCTTTCAAAGGTATCAAGCACATATTTCCATTAAACATTAATTGATTGCGTGGGAGGTGGTAACTATGTTTAAATCAAGTTTGTGAGCTTGAAGTAAACACCAATAATATTTTATTTAACCAATCGAAAAACAACATAGCAAAAATACCGTCAGTCGCACTAACTGCTCCAATGCAGATCGATCCTCGCTGTTCAGTTTGCCCTCGAACTCTGATGTTGATCGTGGAAGGTCGAAACGCGTCAGTGCGTGCGACTGGCGGTAGTTTTGCTATGTTGTTCGAAGCTTGGTTAAATAAAATGGGATTGGTGTTTAATTCAAGCTCACAAACTTGATTTAAAGATTGTTACCATCACCGGCCTAATCAATTAATATTTCAATTTATTGTCTATATATATATATATATATATATATATATATATATATATATATATATATATATATATATATATATATGGCGAAAGCTGCAAACAGTTCATGTTCGTGACTGCATAGAGATTGCGCAGCTGCTATTTCCTGTCGAGTACAATTTATTCAAGACTATTAGAGGTGAGAGCCGCATATTTCCATGTCTGGCCTACCGTTTGGTTACATGCTCACTTATTTATCTATATCCGTGACAAATTGCGTTGGCCACCACTCTAGATGCATCACGTTGGATTTTACCTCAATATATGAAGTTGATTTCCTGCTCCATGTCTTTTGCCTTACCATGTTTCTAAAACCAGTTTATATGGTACACACATTACATTGTGGATCTTCTAGCCTTCGTAAACCTTATAAATTTTGGAAATCGACATGTTAATGCACAAAAGATATTAAGACAGCAGCACGTAAGCTGGTATGTAGCTTACATTGCTTTATTTATCCTGATGAGGTAAAACTTTGTTTACAACTTTAAATCGCTTCCTTATGAACAAAACATATAAATAAGCTATTTGTTTTCGACAAAATTGCTGAAAACTGGAAAGAATGAATTTTATACTTCCTGCATATTTACAACTAGGCAACTTATATAGTCGTGAAATTTTATGCTTCTTTGAATGAATTAAAAATAAATTTACTTGTAATACAAAATCATAATTGACATATTACCATTTATATTTTGGCATACGTTGATGTAATCTATATGTTCCTAAAATTATACGTTGAAGTTTTCTTAAAATCGTTAAATCAGGTGACCAATTTGGCTATTTAAATATAAAGGAATATTGCATTTTTATATCGAGCTATGATTTTTTAAAGAAATGCAATAGACCAATGTGTATTTAATTTACCAATGGCATACCAAATTTACAAATAACTTTGTTGCATTTGTTCCGTTTGCCAATTCGTAAGACAATTTTAAAAGTAGCGAATTTACTAACTAAGTAAATATATTCATTATTAAATTCAATACACGGTACCGGTATGAAGGATTTTACAAATCAGAAATTAATCTTAGTTGGTAAAGTTGGCAAGACGATAAACTTCTAAAAGTATCCTGGGTATCCGTAATGATTCCAATGTACTCCGTACCCAGGGAAACTCCAGCCATGGTGAAAACCATAGCCAAATCCGGGTTTTTTCTCCACAATGGATTCGGAGGCGTAAGCACAGCCGGCAAATACAGCAACCGTGAGAGCAACAAGTGTGTTCATTTTTCTCGATTGTTGATAATGACGCTCACAGTGCTTCCTCTCCTTATATACCAAAAGCAGCTGTGTAAGCCCCACACAGGAAAATCGATTTTCGTCAATTTTCTCGGACAAACAGATTATTCATAAAGAAAATTGTCCATTTATGTTTCATGAATGTGCGAAAAACATTTATTTTTTTAGTGAGTTGTGCTAATAATGTACGAATTAACTGATTTGAAAATAATAAAAATTGCAACGTAATTGCCTATAGTCTAGAAAAATTTAAAAGTCTTGATTTTAATTGGTGTGAGAAACGCATTTCATAGAGAAATAATCACAATTCCAGTTGCTTTGCTCAATATGCAATGAAATGGCGGACTATCAGCATCTACATGAAACTCACAGTTTAGTGAGTGTTGTTTACAATTTAAGAATACACTAATTTGGAAATAATAAAAATCGTTACGTAATCTCATACTGGCAAGTAAACGCTAAACGATTTAATTTTAATTGTTGTGAGAAACGTAATTTTTATAGAAAAATTACGATTCAATTTGTATTGCTCAACGAACAATAAAATGTCGGTCTACAAGCCCTTAAATTAAACTCACAGTTTATTGTTTTAATTGCAATAAAAATTACCAGAAAGTTTTATTTAGAAACAAAATACTTGAAAAAACACTGAATAATCCGTCGGACTTATGTAGTGTGTTGCTTGTGCCGTATTATTTGCATACTGACTGAAGTGGGTATTTTCCAGCTAGGAAATCGTAGAACGTTGTTCCCTTGAGAAAATTTCGTTTTATCAGCAGCCTCTATAGAGTATATAGCGGAGAAAGTAGGTGGATCTTTCCCATCAATTGACTTATAGTATCAAATGTCATTTTTGAAACATTTAGTATCTCGATGTTAGTGGGTTTCAGGAAGGTGTGGATAATTGGTTGTACAACATCTGAGGTTGCTGGAATTTCCTTTCCAGCCTGACTAGATGAACGCTTAGTAGACCATTTAAGATAGCCAAGGAGCTAACAAGATCCGCGAGCCAGAGCATTTTAAAAAGCTACTGGATAGAATGTCGGTTTTCGAATTTTGATTTTTCAGCTTTGCTGTTTGGCGCTCAGCAGACATGGAACTGAATCCCACCGTATGTAGGCATTAATTTAAAAAGCAGTCTAATCGTTGAAAGTCATCTTCAATATTTCGTGCAGGAGAACCTAAATTGAAATTCGCTTGAACACAAAATTTAGTGATAAATGAGTTATTCTCATAGGATTTCAGGGTATTTTCGAAAAGAATTATATATTTGGATGACTCGGCAGAAGCTGATAGTTTAACGATACGAAGGGAATTATCGATTAGTTAAACAAAATTGCAACAGCGTTAAAAATTATTTCGCTCTTTATGTTGGTGAGATATCTGGTTTCGAACATTTGCAGCACCCGTACAATTGAACGGATCAGCCAATTCTATGGGGAATTGACACATTATGGCATGCTTCAGTGTTGCAGGAACAAAGAGAAATATTAAATTTGGATAATTGGTGATTTTGTGAGATTGGCGAAATAAAGTTTTCAAGTGAAAATAGTAAGGAAACTATTTTAAAATTTCCACATGATTATGATAATGGTAATAATAATAATAATAATAATAATAATAATAATAATAATAATAATAATAATAATAATATTAATAATAATAATAATAGGGATGATGATGCAAATGATGATGATAATGATGTAGATCATAATCATGATCATGATGATATTCGAGATGATTATCATGAAAATGTTAAAATGCTAATAATAATAATAATAATAATAATAATAATAATAATAATAATAGTAATAATAATAATAATAATAATAATAATAATAATAATAATAATAATAATAACACTAATAATTATATTGATGCTATTGATGATGATGATAACGTCGATCATGTTAATTATAATTATTATTATGATGATGATGATGATGATGATGATGATGATGATTATGATTCTGCTTATAATAATGCTGATTATGATAATAATGATGACGATAACAATAATGATGATGCTTTTAATGAAAATGATGATGATAATATTATTATTGATGATGACATAGATAATAATAATGATGATGTTAATGATGAATAGGATATTAATGATGATACTGCTGATAATGATAATGATTATAATAATGATGATGATGATAATGATTATGATGCTTCTGCTGCTGCTGCTGATGCTGCTGCTGATGATGATGATGTTAATAATGATTACGCAATTATGTTTGATGATGCTGCTGCTGCTGATGATGATGATGATGATGATGATGATGATGATGATAATGATTATGATGGTGTTGCCGATGATGATGATGATGCTGCTGATGGTGGAGGTGATGATGATGATGATGATGATGATGATGATGGCGATGATGATGATGATGATGATAATGATGATGACGTTAATAATGATTACGCTATTGTGTTTGATGCTGCTGCTGCTGATGATGATGATGATGATGATGATGATGATGATGATGATGATGATGATGATGATGATGATGATGATGATGATGATGATGATGATGATGATGATGATGATGATGATGATGATGATGATGATGATGATGATGATGATGATGATGATGATGATGATGATGATGATGATGATGATGATGATGATGATGATGATGATGATGATGATGATGATGATGATGATGATGATGATGATGATGATGATGATGATGATGATGATGATGATGATGATGATGATGATGATGATGATGATGATGATGATGATGATGATGATGATGATGATGATGATGATGATGATGATGATGATGATGATGATGATGATGATGATGATGATAATATTGCTGATGCTGGTGCTGGTACTGATGATTTGTGTAATTTTGTTGCTGCTGAAGATGAAATTGATACAAATGGTGTACCTAATGTAGAATTTGCGGCTGCTGCTGATCATGACACTGTTGGTTAAGAGGCTGATTACGCAGATACCGATGAATTTGATGATTCGTCCGCCGGAGATGATTAAAATCATTGAAATTATGATTATTATGACGATGATAAGTATGATAATGATGCCGATTTGTGATAACGAATTTGATGTTGATAAATATGATGATGTTGCTGCTCGTGATTATAAAGTTAATGATGATTATAATAAAAACGTTGATGAAGATGATCATCATCACAATTATTATCACACCGAGCAGGAGGCGAATGAGGTGAAAACGAACATGTTACACTTCATCTACTGATACTACTGAGTCTAAAACTGATTTTGTTAATACTGATTGTGCTAGTAAAGCTGTTAATAGTGATGGCGATGATAACATTGATGATGAGGACGAGGAGGAGGGTTTGGAGGAATAACATACTGCATATTATGATGGCTATGGTGATGATAATTGGGTTAAGAATGATGAAATATTGTTGAATATGTTGATAATGCTCGTTCTCCTACTACTGATTATTAATCTGTTGCTGACGCTGATGCAAATGATGCAGATGATGGACAAAATAAGTGAAGGACAAAGAACATGATGATACACATAATGCTTAAATTGAATATGATGCCCAATCTGATGGTGCAAATGATGATTATGTTGACGCTGATAGTGATGGCGATTATGATATGTGGATGATAGTGATGAAGAATATGATGGAATTAATTATGATTATGGTGATGATTGAGATGATGATTATAGTGGCCACTATAAGGATAATAACGATATTGTTTATAGTGCCGTTGATAATGATGATAGTGGTAATGATGACTTTGATGATGATTATTAATATTAATGCAATGAAGTCGAGGTAGATGTTGATGCTAGTGAATTGGGTTATGATGGTTGTTGTAAGGACATTAATGATTAAGATTATGATTATTATACTGTTGACGATGACGATAATGATTATGAGGATGATGGTGATCAGAGGGATGACAATGACGATTTTGAGAAAAATTATATTCAGGATGATGATGATAATTATTGCAACCAATTTGATAATGATGTGGACGCTGATCCTGATGGTAATGATAATGACGGTGTCGTTCGGAATTACGATGATAATGATGTTTATGCTGATGACGTTGATGAATTTAATAATGATAATATTCATTGTGGTCAAGTTAATGTTGAAGGCATGGATTTGACTGATGAAGATGACAATTGTAATGATATCAACAATGATAAAGATTATAGTGACAATGGCGGTAGTAATGACGTTTATATTTGGGATTTTGGTGATGATACTGATTGGGGTGCAGCTGAAAATAATGACGATAGTAATATAAATCGATGATAATAATGCTGATGATGATACTGATAATGTTAATATTGGTACTGATGATGAGGAAGAAGATGACTGTAATGATGACGATGAAGATGAAATTGATGATGATGGCGATGACGATACTTACGTTACTACTATGATGATCATGGAGATGATCACAATTTGTTGATAATTATTGTGATGACGAGTAAGATGATAATGATGCTGATGATATTCACGATGATGATGTGTTGATGTGTAAATGGTGACGATCTGGATTCAAATGATAAAAGAATAATGATGCCGATGAAGAAGAAATTGATGACGAATGTGTTAATAATAATGATTTAATTGGTGACGATCAGGATTCATATGATGAAAAAATTATGATGCCGATAATGAAGAAATTGATGATGAATGTGTAATAATGATGATGTTGATATTAAGAATCATGGAGAAAATGGTGAGACACCTGTTGGGAAAAATGACGATGATGTTGCTGAAGTGTGTGTATTTTATAATGATAATTATTATGATTAGCTTGTTGATGTTGAGGATGATAGTTAGGATGTCGTTGATGATGATAATTATGATGTTGATGATTATGATGTTTATGGTTATGATGTTAACGATCATGATGGTGATAGTGATGATGATAATAATGTTGATGTTTGGGATGATGTCGATGGTTTTCTATGGAAATTGGAACTGGGAGTTAAAATTAAGTCAAAACATATGGCTGGAACTTTAACCATGTATGTTTGATATTATTACTTGTAAACAAAGCATTTGTCAAATGTCGGATATTATCTAAATTTGATTAGTTAATTATTTCAAACTCTTTTCTATCTTTTTCCATTGCTCAGTGGAATATTATTCTAAATACGCTGCTTTATGGCGGCGGTAATTTGTTCATAAATTCATTTATTGGTTCCCCAGTGTCGTCTTTGATTTAAATATTGTTCAAATCTAAATAACAACTATTGTCCTTATTCCTCTGATGTTACTTAATTATTTGGAATATTAAACTTAAGGACTATCAGATTAAATTACGTAATTTTCAACCTTTATTTATAATTGTGTTCCTATTGAAATCCCATTTACATGAAGAACACTGCCTGAATTTCTATTTCGATCCCCTTTTTCTTATTTAATTCTGGACAGTACGTGATGAGTTCCCAGTAAGGACGAAACCGATCTACTGGATGAATTGCTTTTTCTACACAATACTTAGATTATACTGAGAAATGAACGTATATAACAGGTCAGATACTAATATTAACATTGCAATCTTGATTGAAAGAAAATGTTCATCATCAATTTCGGCGCAGTAAACTTGATATTACAAGTATTAATTAAATTTGCGCACACCTTAATTTACACTCGATTTGAGATCTTACATCTACTTTACATTGTTGTGGTCGAATTCCAGTAAAGCGAAAAAAAAATTAGTTCATTACATTATTCTACTTTTATCGATGAGTAGCCCATATTTTTATTTAATATTTTACTCCAAATTGTAGAAATACGTTCAAGGACATATGTGGTATATTCAAGTATTTTTGAAATTGTTTTGTCGGAGTGCCAGCTCCATATATTCCAGTGCCGCGTTTTACGTACGCGGGTAATAGCTTCGCACGGACAGTTTCACAAAGATCCGATTGATCACAATTTCCAATTTTATTTTGTCTTTGATCGGGTTGAGTTTTTATTCGTCCCACATGAAATGCGGTTCTATCACATCTTTGTTTACTGGCGACATTTTGGTGCCTACTTTCCAGCACCATCCTCAGGCAACTATACACAGCACAATACTCACAATAGCAGATTTAAGCAAATGTGGTAAACTCGTTCCAAAACCATTCTATTTATATATATTTTTTGACTCAACACTAGTTTTAAACATAGAATTTGTCTCAGTAACTAAACTCAATATATAACTATTTATAATTAGCAGACCAACCCTTATCTCAGCAATCTCAAATTCCCGGTATACATAATCTCATCTCGTATGCAGAATATTGTAGAGGAGAGAGACAGTATCGAACCTTTTCTTATTTGTTATAACTGTATTGCTACTATGTCACGGTAATCAAAATTCAAAAATGATAAAACCAAAACCTTGACTGTCATATACTGTATTTTATTTAAAGCCGGGAACTCTAATGTATACAATGGTGTATGAGGTATTGCGCACATAGTAACAAATTAGTTCAAATATGGAGCAGCAAGTTACTTAGATGGAAGGAGAGTGAATGTCATAGCGACGCTTAGGTGAAAGATTAAAGAGAGAAAGGTAGAGATAGTATGGACAACTAACGGTTTTCAAAACTAATCGTAAGCACAATGCGAAGTTAATCAACTCTTAGAAATAATTGCATAAGAAATTACCTGATCTGCGTTTTGATTAACGCAGCTTTCATTGTTCCAGTAATTTTCTTTTTTTGCGCAAATTTGCTTCATTTGTTTCGTGAAGTGCATCTGATGAAGATCTACGGTAAAGTAGATCGAAATATTATGAAAAAAGAAAATTACTGGAACAATGAAAGCTGCGTTAGTCAAAACGCATTTCAGGTAATTTCAATTAAGTCAGTATCGCAACGACATTCTTTCAATTGCATAATAATATAGGCTCATATGAATAAAATAATTCATTATACCTATATACATATATATCTAAATATAATATCGTAACACCTTTATATATATATATATATATATATATATATATATATATATATATATATATATATATTTGAATGAGACCAGTGGTAATTGTTAACCGCAGATATTTTCTATTCTATTATTTATATATACTGAGTCACACCTTTATATCAAAATATAAAATACATATAATATGTATAAAAGCATATATAAATATAAGCAATAGTGTGAGTTAAATGTCTTATATATATATATATATATATATATATATATATATATATATATAATTCCAATATTTTACCATCTTAAATAAATATATAATTTAATGGTAATGTATAAAATGATTAATGTCCGTATATATATATATATATAATGTATATAGAATAAACCTATCTATCTACAGATAGGCCTATCTATATATCCGTCTATCTACCACATTTTGAGTTCCTCTTAAAAGGATACTTGATAGCTGTTAACCATGAATATCTTCTCTAGGACTAACGTATTATTCATTTATTAAGATATTCACACCTTACATAAATATATAAAATATAAGGCAACAGTGTGAGTCAAATGTCTCTACTCCTATTCTTGCTAAATCTGTATACCCTCTTCTGGGACATTTTATTGAGAAAGATAAGTATAGAGATAGGATATTTTAAGGTGTGAATATCTTAATAAATGCATATGGTCGAGAGAATTATTATTAGTTAATAACTATCAAAATCTCCTTTATAGGAATCAAAATGTAACGGATAGACGGATATATAATTTATTTAGCCCGGAAATAGATAGGTTTATTCTATATACATTATATATATATATATATACGGACATTATATCATTTATATATATATACCATTTACATATATATCATTTATATATATACATATTTAAATATGTATATATCTGATTTAAGATATATACATATTGGAATAATATATATATATATATGACATTTAACTCGCACTGTTGTTTATATTATATATATATGTTTTAAACATATTTTATATTTATTATTATATATAAGGTGTATATAAAAATATACAATTTGATTAAATGGTCAAAAAACAGGAAGAAAAGAGAAAAATAATAATTTATTATAAATATATAAATGTATATATATATATATATATATATATATATATATATATATATATATATATATAATATTTGTGATATTGGACTCACACTGTTGCTTATATTTATATATATGTTTTTATACATATTGATATGTATTTTATATATTGATATAAGGTGTGACTAACGTAATAAATATATAATAAGAATAGAAAATATTCATGTTTAACAATTACCAATGGTCCTTCTTCTAAATATATATCATATATATATATATATATATAAAGGTGTTACGATATTATATTTAGATATATATGTATATAGGTATAATGAATTATTTTAGTCATATGAGCATATATTCTTATGCAATTATTTCTAAGAGTTGATTAACTTCGCATTGTGCTTACGATTAATTTTGAAAAGCGTTAGTTTTCCATACTATCTCTACCTTTCTCTCTTTAATATTTCACCTAAGCATCGCTATGACATTTACTCTCCTTCCATCTTACTAACTTGCTGCTCCATATTTGAACTAATTTGTTACTATGTGCGCAATACCTCACACACCATTTTATACATTGGTTTTCCCGGCTTTAAATAAAACGCAGTATATGACAGTCAAGGTTTTGGTTTTATCATTTTTGAATTTTGATTACCGTGACATAGTAGCAATACAGTTATAACAAATAAGAAAAGGTTCGATACTGTCTCTCTCCCCTACAATATTCTGCATACGAGATGAGATTATGTATACCGGGAATTTGAGATAGCTGAGGTAAGGATTGGTCTGCTAATTACAAATAGTTATATATTGAGTTTAGTTACTGAGACAAATTCTATGATTAAAACTAGTGTTGAGTCAAAAAATATATAAATAGAATGGTTTTGGAACGAGGTTACCACATTTGCTTAAATGTGCTAATATGAGTATTGTGCTGTGTATAGTTGCCTGAGGATAGTGCTGGAAATTAGGCACCGAAATATCGCCGGTAAACAAAGATGAGATAGAATCGCATTTCCATTGGGACAAATAAAAACTCAACCCGATCAAAGACAAAATAAAATTGGAAATTGTGATCAATCGGATCTCTGTGAAACTATCCGTGCTGAGATACTACCCGCGTACGCAAAACGCGGCATTGGAATATGTTGCGTATGCCGATGAAATTGATTTGGACAGTTAAAAATCATTTATGATGCATAACTTAATCATAATAAACTTCTAGCTTTGACTCTTTTTAAATAAAGCAAATTGAGTAACCAATTCTCCATTTTAAAGCTTCAGCTTATTTGATTTTTTCTGTTATGCGATATTTTAGGTCGTAAACTAGCTCACACTACATTACACACAATTTTCAGCTATATACTAACATATGTGACTTGGTTAGTTTATTTTTTTCTTAGGTGGATCTCATATGACATCCATTTAGACGCAAAGATCCAGATAACCATCCCAAAATCTGTTATTTCTGAACAGACACCACACTACGTGTAGAAGTGGTATTGAAATGAACTTTTATATAATTTAACGAACATTGGTTGCACGGGCGGTTATAACAATTATTATATTCAAGGTTGCAGTCTTGATATAACCAGGTTCGATCCCTGTCTGCAGCAAAATCTGGCCAGTACATTTCTACAATATACAAATCTTAGTTTTTACTAGCATATGCAAGTAATTAATAGGCCAGGTGCTTATATCAAGACCACAACTTTGATTATAATAATTGTTATCACCACCCACGCAACCAATGTTCGTTTAATTATATAAATGTACATAAATGTACATCTTTAAGGCATATTAACCTATTAGATAACATATTCGATCTCAATCTTTTAAAATCATAATTCGGCTTATATTTGTCTTCTATATGTTCTAACACCATTTTTGCAATATCCAATACAAATTTAGTTTTATCTTTTCCTGGGAGCAATTGCGCGGTTTTAACTCTCTCGGTAATAATTTCATTCTTAGGTATGTATTCTATAGGAACAGCCGTGTTCAGTCCCAGTTTAAGAATTCTTTTTTCATTGTCCTTGAGACTCATAGATGATAAGTTTATTACCCGTTTAGACACAACAGAATCGTTTGGAAAATTTATTACAGGCCTATAGATTCCCAGGTTTGCAAATTTCTTCACATGTCTCTTTCTAACCTTTGGAATTTCTTTATTTCTAGCCTTATCAGTGAACTCTTCTATATATTTAAGGTCCATTCAATGTAATATCAAGAGCACTTTGATCTTATTTTAGTTTTTTCTCTGATAAGTTCATATTTTCGTTTTTCTTGATTTTTTAACCGGAAATTTCATTAAATGTACACAAAGTTCCTGAATCAGAACATTTCCTACCATTTCTCGCTGAAATGGTAGTCTGAATCTAAAGCATTTAGGTACAGCATTAAATTTTAAACATAATTTCGAGAATGAGATATGTTCCACTTGCTTTACAAATTGTATTTTATACCTTTTGTATTGGTTGAAAAGTGAATTACTGTCCGGTCGTATTTTTGATTTAAGTTTTATTTAAATGTTGAACATTTTGCGCAGTGCTGTCCTTCTTGTTGTGGATTTGACCGCATTTTTCTTGTGTGGGACACTGGATAGCACTCTTAGGTCGGTAAAATCTTGAATGTTGTACATTTTCAGGTGCTCTGATTATTGGCCTTGATTGATGGGTTCTCACTTGTCCCTTCTTTTTAAGCTTTCCACCAGCTGATTGTCTAAAAACGACGTAGGAACAAGATTTTCCACTCTTATTTTTCGTTAGTGTAGAGTAATATTATATATATTCTTTAAACAGTTTTATTAGCCTCTCTCTGCTAACAGGATGGAATTAGGTATATTGGGGTATTTGAGGATAACTGCAATATTGAAATAAAAATTTTGTTGATCCTTCTAAGCGTCCGGAACAGCAATTAAAAATATAGACATCATGGATAGGCGTGTATGTCAATCCATACTGTTTGCTTATAATTTTTCGATAAATGTCACTTTATTAGAATACACATATGTGTTTATAGGTGGTTGTGCGCGGGGAGGGGACAGGGATAATTTTTTTTACACATTTGTGTATTAGAGTCTAGGTATGATGACCGGATATTAGGAAGACAATAAATAATACTTTCAAAATTAATATAAATATAAATATATCTGTCTTGAATGAGGATACCACTTTTGCCACAAGTTGTGTTTTATTCCTGTGCGTATTGTGTCAACCCTGAAGATGGGACTGGAAATTAGGTCCTGAAAATTAGGAAAATTAGCAAACAAAATCTTGAGTCAATTAATAAAAGTGTTATGCTACAAAATGAAAATTATCCTTTATTTAATTCGTAAGCACAAAATTACAAGTAGGTTTTCTTCGAAATTAAGGTGCAATCAAATGTTCGTTCCACATTCTAGTCACACAGATGTTATGCGTTTATTCGTGGCTATTCGCCGTTAATTGTGAATCATATTTCGAAATTTAGCTTTTGTTGTAAACAAAATTAGAATGCAGTACCTTTTTCAATCTAGATTTGCTGAAAGTACAAAGTCCTTTTTTTCGCATATGCCACAGCGGAAAGACTTCTAATGTGCCTTGTCTGATTGAATATCTTGACCACACAGAGACTTGAAATTCCGGAAAATCATGGGTACGGATCAAATTTTAATCATGCAACATAAACAATTGGATGTGACTCACTAGTGAATAGAATCTATACTGACTAAATAGCGCAATAAAAGAATGACAACAAAACACAAATAATCGCTGATAATTCTGAGTCTTCTCACTTACGTAAGGGCTCTCTTGGATCGTGTGTTGAGTTTTACCCATAAAGTCATAGAAATAATGAAGCCAGTCACATTGAATTTCCTGAACGTTGTATATTAATTCAAATGGAGCGTACAATTTCATTGACTGACACCAGGCTAATTTTCACACTGGTATAGCAGGTAAAATGTATTAAAAATTGGCAAAGATTGACTACTGGTTTAGCCTTCATTCATTTATTTACTTGCTTAGTTAGTATATTTTCTATGCATCTAAGAACAACAATCAATTGTTTAAACGTCATAATTACAATTTGTTCTCCATCAAATTTTGTCTGCAATTGGAAGTTGGTGTATAGTCAAAAATTGATTCAGACGGGACATTTTGCAGTTCTGCCTGCTGTCGAATATACAAAAATAGGATGCCTTAGTAATTTCATAAAAAATGAGCTATAAAATGCACAACTATTTAATTTTCGTTATCGGCAATAATTTGAAGTATGATTCATGATTAACGGGGAATAAAAACGAAGAGATGCGTTATTCACAGAGATGTAAAGAAAAGAAATTTGAACGTCAAAATAGAGCCTACTCGTAAATGTGTGAGTAGGAATTAAATGGGGATAAATTTTCACTTTTGAAGCATATATTGTTTAAAGAAAATTTCATTAAAAATAAATCGAAAAAATAAATGTTGTTCGAATCTTGGTATAAATTAGAGCTTTAATTATTTTCTAGAATCTGTTCACTTTATTGCATTGGAGCTTCGTGTAAGAAGTCTCGATTTAAATTTATTATTGTCGTTCTATAATGTAAAATTAATTCTTCTACAAAGTTTACCTGTAGATTCCCTAAATCTTTTTATAATAAAATAGCACGGTATATTCAACGAAATTCGTGTGAGATTTCGTAGATTTATCCATCTATGATGTCTATTATTTAACCTTATCATAGAATTGACCAGCAATTATTACATATAGTTATCCTACACAAAATGTCTGAATTACAGGTTACACATGCAATACGCTGATTTAAATTTAATTTGTTGAATGTATTATCTGCACATTTTGTGGTTTTATTCCCCTATGAAACTTTACCGTATAGCATATTGTATTTTTATGCGGAAACAATAAACGTTTAGATATTACTAATAAAATAAACTGAATTAACTAAGCCGATTTAAACTGATGAAATTAGCTGAAATATAATACGAATTTATCAAATTGACAATTACTCTGAAAAGAACATCTTATATTTCGATTACGAACCAGTTAGAAGATGTCAATAAGATGTTTAGTTTTACATTATTAAATTTAATAGATAACTAGAAAGAAAATTGGCAAGAGCATATTTTTAATCTACTGTATCATATAATAATAACTGTAATACATCTTTATATAGAGACGGATTAACGGATATCAATAAAATCTCACCGATTTTATGAGAATGAAGTAAATAAGAACATTAATTCAGTTAAACGACGAAAATCTGTTTCATAGTGCAGCCGATATTTCCAGTCAAGTTCAATGTATACAAGACTGCTAGAAGTGAGAACCGCATATCTAAATTTGATTTCCATATATATTCATTGCGGTTTGATCCTCGCTAGTCAGTTTACCGTCGTAATCTGATGATGATCATGGAAGGTCGAAACGTGTCAGTGCTTTGCGGCTGGCGGTAGTTTTGTTATGTTGTTCGACGACTGCTTAAATGCAATGGGATTGGTGTTTACTTCAGGCTCGCAAACTTGATTAAACGAATCCGTTTCATAGGTTCGACTTACCAGATATGAAATACTCACAAAGCTGTATAGGTAAACTTGTGTCATGTTTGATTGTTGGTAGTTTCCTTTTATTGAATCGGATATTTAGAAAGCTACGCATTAACAAATTTCATTAAATAAATCCTTTTCTATACTGTCGCCATATTGGAAGCATTCAGATTTATATATATAATGCCTATCGTCAAATAATGCGACATGACGTATTAGAAGGAATTATTTCTGCCAAAGTAACTTTGCGATTATCCTCAGATATTCTAACGCAACATTAATTGATACATCTTCATCAACATCACCATCATCATCATCATCATGTACAGCTATACATAATTATTCTTTTATTTATGCCAAAATGCTTTTAACTATGTGATTTTAAAAAAAATAATGAAGAAGAAAAAATAATGAGAAAAGTGATAATATAGACACAAATTAACAGAATTCAGGGAAAGCCATTTTTCAGGGCGAATGTTTAGTTAGTATGAATATATTTACCTAGATAATACATAAAAAAGAGGCAAATGTCACCTCTACACAACACCTCTATGGTAAAGTCAGTTTTAAGGAATGAAAATATCGGAAATACGTTTTCATCGCGGTTTTTCGTGTATAGAGTCATAAACATTACATACGTCTTATATCATTCCTGCCGCCCTGTATCTTGTTGCTGTATTCTACAATGTTTTTCAGTTTTGATGAGTTCACATGGAGGAAATTTTATATTACCAACAAAACCATTATAAAATAAGAAATCATTTCCGATTATTGCTTACTTCTCGTGATCGTTTTCATCCAGCTAATTCCATTATAATTAGCCAAAATTTCTCCACTTATTCCGATGCACGAAGGTTCGATTTTTCTTCCAGTCTGCATAATTCACAGGAAAAGCATTCAGCCTTACGATGTCTTAATTTCTTCATTCCTCTTTCAATTTGCACTAAGAAAATGAATATTTCAATAATATCAATTTCTGAGGTTTCGTCGATATTTATTGTTGTGTATATTTAGAAGAGATTTTAATTCGATAAAGACGAATCTCAGTTTAATTTTATCCTTATCGAATGGTTTATTAGATTTATTTGTTGCACAAACAAATAGAAACCACAATGTTTTTTTTGCTGTATTTCTAAACAACGCTTCATAAATTCAATTATTAGTGGCGGTTATTATCTTTAAGTTCTTGTATATAAATGCCAGTTTAATCGTCCAATTTTGCTGCTTCTCGACTCATTTCAACGAGGGGTCGTCACTTTTTTCATAACGAACAGTTTATTAGCTATGTTACTTCACATACAAATGTAGACCAACGCGTTTCTGATGCTGTATTTCTAAACGAAGCTTCTTAAAGTCAATTCTTGGTGACGGTTATCAACCTTGATGTTGCATACTGAAATTCGGAAAAAACCATTCATTTTACCGTTGCTGGAAACTTTTACCGAAGAGATTTCACATCCGTGTTGTTCAAACGATTTATTAGAAGTGTCCTCCAAAAACAAATACCGACCACCAAGTTTCTGCGGCAGTATTTCTAAACGGAAGCTTCATTAAGTCACTTCTTTGTGGAAGTTATCAGCTTTACCTTCTCGACCACAAATGCCAATACAATCGACCATTTTTCTGCTGCATGAACATTTTCAACAAAGTTTTGTCACAGTTAAATACTATTTTTTTGCGGAGAACTAATATATATGCAAGTATGTATTAGGTGTTGCGAACCTAGTAACAAATTAGTTCTGTTGTGACCAGAAGGATAAACCAAATTTTTACCATGTACCGACTTGGAAACCATGGTGTTAGTACCATGTACCTTTTCGGTACTATAATGTTGGTATATGTTACTAACGCAATAGTCGTCGTGTTAGTATCCTTGTTAGATTAGGTATGTATATTATATAGTGTGAGTTAGCGTTGAAGTCGCATTGTCAGAAACTTTGCATGTTGTTAGCTTCACTACTGCAGTTTTACACATTCGTCTAGGAGATTGTATCGTCCTATTATCCCACTTTGTTGCACACCCAAATACAAACCACCACGATTCTGCTTCTGTATTTCTAGGCCAAGCTTCCTTACCTCAATTTTTGGTGATGTTTATTAGTTCTACCTTCGCGTACACAAATGAACATAATATCTACCAATTCGCTGTTGCTCGTCTCTTTTCAAAAAAATAGTCGACACTTTTGCTTTAGGCACTCTGATTATTAGCATAATTTGCCACGCAAATATGGACCACCATGTTTATTTTACGGCTTTTTTAATTGAAATTTTATTACATTACTTCTTATTGATGTTTATTATCGGCACCGTAGCGTTCACAAATGCCAAGAACTTAGAAATGTTTCAGCTGCGCGTCCCTTTTTATCACAAAATCGTCACCTTCGTCCTAGGCAGACGAATTATTGGTTTCATTTGCTACACACAGAATAACGTACCATCATGTTTCTTCTGCTGCATTTTTTAAACGAAGCTTCTTTACCTCAATTCTTGTTTACGTTTATTAGATCTACTTTCGCGTACACAGTTGCTAATAAAATCGACCATATTTTCTTGCAGCTGGACTCATTTCAACAAAGTTTTGTCCCATTTGCTTTGATTGAGCCATTTATAAGCCGCGCAATTGCACAAGCAAATAGTGACAACAACGTTTCTGCCTCTGTAATTCTAAACGAAGATTCGTTAAGTTAATTATTAGTGGCAGTGATCAGCTCTGACGTCACGTACACAAATGCCAATAAATTCGAACATTTTGCTGCGGTGCGACTCATTTCACGGGAGAATTGTCACTTACGTTCTTGACGATCGGAGTATTAGCTGCGTTACTGCACATGCAACCACAAACCACCCTGTTTCTGCTGCTATTTTACTAAACGAAGCATTATTACCTCAATTCTCGGTGTCGGTTATTAGCTGCACCATCGCGTACACAAACTGCAGAACTATTTTCCATTTTGCTGCTTCTCGTTGCATTTCAACAAAAATTCGTTACAACTGTTCTAAACAGACGGTTTATTAGATTCATTTACTGCACACACAAACACGGACATCCATGGTCTTCTTCTAAATTTATTATCGAAGCTTCATTACCTCAATTCTTGTTGACGTTTAATGTCTCTACCTTCGTGTACAAAACTTCAAATAAAATCATCCATTTTGCTTCTGTTCTTTTCTTTTCATCAGAGAGTCGTCACAGTAGTTTAATGCGGATGGATAGTTAGCTTTATTTGCTACATACATAAATATGGACCACAATGCTTCTTCTGTTTATTTTATAAACGAAACTTCAATACCTCAA
The DNA here is from genome assembly GCA_029291075.1 of Eudiplozoon nipponicum. Taxonomy (NCBI): domain Eukaryota; kingdom Metazoa; phylum Platyhelminthes; class Monogenea; order Mazocraeidea; family Diplozoidae; genus Eudiplozoon; species Eudiplozoon nipponicum. The sequence goes on along the minus strand of JAQBSW010000612.1, from coordinate 87,480 downwards.
TACATGCCAGCATCTAATTATTCTACCGTTGCATACACCATTGCCAATAAAATCGACCATTTTGCTGCATCTCGTCTCTTTTCAAAATAGACGAGCCACGTTTCTTCCGGGTGAAGGTTTATTAGCTGCCTCACTGTATACACAAATATCAATACTCACTGACTTTGTTGTGCGGCGTTTTATCGCTATTAAAAAAGACGGCATTAAATTAATGAAAATCAGAAAAGTTTAATAATTTCTAGTATAAAACAATCTCAAAGGAGAAAATGCGACTAGACAATAAAGCCATTTTCAAATTAGAGCAAAAGTTGCACGAGATCGAATTTGGCCTCATTCAAGTTAACCCGGCATGGAAATAATTGCAATTGCCAATGCCGGGTGAAACAGTAAAAGTTGCTCTATTATGTTCTAGCCGACTCATCGTCTTAAACCGACTCATTTGCGTTGGTAGATTTCGACAGCGACGGTTTCCATGAATAAATCAAGACGATCAACGGTGGCTTAATTTTGCAAATCACTAACACTTCCCTTGGGTGGCGTGGTGTCTGTTCGATAATGAACGTTTGGGAGTGACTAGTTGAAAATTTAGGTCTAAAGAATACGCCATATAGGCTCCACCTAAACGAAAGATTAAGCAAATCATGAAAATTATGTTAAGATTATGGCAGGGCGGGTCAGCAGTTAGAGTCACAGATTCCAAAGCAGATGTACCCAAATTCGTGGCTTCTTCGCAACACTAATAGATTTGAAATTATCTACTTGGCATTAAAAAAAAAACCAAGCCCAAACAGGAACAACAGGATATTCCGATGTTTGTATTAACGAAAGGTATTTTCTCATGTAGACAAGTGTTTCGTGCTTAGTTACAACTCAAAATTATTATCCAACACTAAGCCGATTAACCACATTACCGTTGTCAATATATTTGTGCATGTAAGCAATAAAGGAGTTAATTTCACGTAAAACAAAGCAGACTCACTACATATAATATTTTCCATTCCTGTAAATGGTACCCACACTATGGCTTTGGAAACTGGATAAATTTCACCTAAATTGAGAAAAGCACCAAATGCTAACACCAAATACACCAGCAAAGCCATGTAATTTGACCTTTGATCTAACTGTCAGCACAAAATTATCTTTTGAGTGATTAATTCCGACTTATGCCTGAATTAATTTATATTAAATTTTAGGTTTTAAATATCAGAATTATGGATATCCGCTTTCGAAGAATAATTTTTCTAATGCCCAACTAGGCTCTTTCAATCTTGATTTACTTAGCTTATACGAGTATCGAACAACTAACTAACAAGAATAGTTTCTAGTCATGAAATAGAATTTAAATGAAGTGTTCATTTTTTAATTGCTTTCGACGCGTTACCAACTTTCCATACATTCTCAATATTAATTTGACTTCTAATTAGAATGCTCCTTTAGTAATCAAGTAACGCGAGTGTATTCCAGAGTAAATACAATAATCTTTGCAGATATTCATACATTCTTCGTCATGATTTCTACTGATCATCATGAATAGCGATTGACGCACACCCTAGAAAATGTAGAAGCTTTGCTAGCGAATATACATGTGTTTGGGGTGTAAATGAATTGAAAAGAAATGCTTTATCCTCTGCGCTATTTGCGAGATTTGTCTGTGTTAAGAAAATAAGTATCATCCAATTTATTTGCCCTACGTTGTCAAGTTAACGAAGAGATGACTGGTGATGGCGTCTAGTCTCACTCAAGAACCGGTTTAGACGCTAACTACTTATTTGCATAGTTTAAAAAAACGTAGGATGTGCTATGAGAACTATTCATCCATTTGAAATAGCATTGAAACAAGCGTATTTTTCGGTTTTTGTATAGATTTTCTAAGTGTGCCTTCGCATTAAATCACAACATCCATGAAAATTGTCCCACGCGGATATGTGGGATGAATTTTTTATGGGTAATTTCATTTTTCGTGCAGTTTTCAATCCCCTGTCTGTTTGCCCTTAAAATATACTCCTATTAAGTCACAGATGCCATAAAATTGTTGCAAAAATAAAAGTTAGTTAAAACAGTCAATTCATGACATTGTAGCATAAAAATCTTGTCAGGTGTAAATATTTCCAACATATTTAGACATATAGTTGGCGCGAAAGTAGTGTATTTCGAAAAGAAAACTATTATATCACACAATGTTATACATGTTTTTAATTATTTTTAAAAAGAGCTAAATATGCTAATAGTACGCTGGGTAAGCGTAGGGATAAGGGGCATAACCATGGCCCCAGGCAGGGTAGCCCCAACCGTAATATGGAGCGTGGCCAGCAAAACCGTGCGTTTTCTCTTCGACTGTTTCAGCCGCCAGACCACATCCAACAAGAGCGGCAACAACAAGAGCAACGACGAATTTCATGATTTTGGACGAGTGAGAGGAGATACGGCTTTAACTACCTTGTTCTGTCGAATGAGCAGATTACTTGCTGAAAAGGCTGAGTGCATCGCTTTTATATCCGTCTAAACTAGGCGGACTTTTGCCAGCCGATAAATGCAATTTGGCTCATTTGTCGATTGTTAAAAGTTCTTCGTAAAAATTCTGTGACTCGTGGAGAAAGTTTTAAACTTTTCCATGTCGAACATACGAAAATAGGATGCCTTAGTACTGTCATAAAAAAAGCTATAAAATACACAACTATTTAATTTTCGTTATCGGCAATATTTTGAAGCATGATTCATGATTAACGGAGAATAAAAACGAAGAGATGCGTTATTCACAGAGATGTAAAGAAAAGAAATTTGAACATTAAAATAGAGCCTACTCGTAAATTTGTGAGTAGGAATTAAATAGGGATAAAATTTCACGTTGAACCATATTGTTTATGGAAAATTTCATTAGAAATAAATTGACAAAATCAATGTTGTTGCGAACCTAGTAACAAATTAGTTCAGTTGTGACCAGAAGGATAAACCAAAGGCAGCATGAACGGAAAGTACAATCTCATGCACATTCGTTTCGTGCTTACTGGCGACTCATCAGTAGGAGCCGGTATTACGCCCTTTAACCACTATATATTTTGGTCGAAGAATGTGGGATAATAGGACGGTACAATCTCCTAGACGAATGTGTAAACCTACTGATAGAGTAGCCAGTAAGCACGAAACGATGTGCGAGATTATACTTTCACTAATGCTGCCTTTGGTTTATCCTTCTGGTCACAACTGAAATAATTTATTACTAGATTCGCAACACCTATACATACTTGCATATATATTAGTTCTCCGCAACAAACAGTATTTAACTGTTATAAAATCAATGTTGTTCGAATCTTAGTATAAATTAGAGCACAAATTATTTTCTGGAATCTGTTCATTTTATTGCATTGGAACTTCGTGTAAGAAGTCTCGATTGAAATTTATTATTGTCGTTATATAATGTAAAATTAATTCTTCAATTAAGTTTACTTGTAGATTCCCTAAATCTTTTATAATAAAATAGCACAGTATATTCAACGAAATTCGAGTGAGATTTCGTAGATTTATTCATCTATGATGTCTATTATTTAACCTTATCATAGAATTGACAAGCAATTATTACATATAGTTATCCTACACAAAATGTCTGAATTACGCTTTACACATGCAATACGCTGATTTAAATTTAATTTGTTGAAAGTATTTTATGAAAATTTTGTGGTTTTATTCCCTTATGAAACTTAACCGTATGGCATATTGTATTTCTATACAGAAACAATAAACGTTTAGATATTACTAGTAAAATTAACTATATTCACTAGGCTGATTTAAACTGACGAAATTAATTGAAATATAATACGAATTTATTAAATTGACAATTACTTTGAAAAGAACATCCTATATTTCGATTAGGGACCAGTTAAAAGTTTTCAATAAAATGTTTAGTTTTACCTTATTAAATTGAATAGATAACTAGAGAGAAAATTGGCAAGAGCACATTTCAATCTACGGTATTAAATAATAATAACTTTAATACATCTGTATATAGAGACGGATTAACGGAAATCAATAAAATCTCACAGATTTTATGAGAATGCAATAAATAAGAACATTAATTCAGTTAAACAACCAGAATCCGTTTCATAGTGCAGCCGACATTTCCAGTCAAGTTCAATGTATGCAAGACTGCTAGAAGTGAGAGGCGCATATCCGACTTTGATTTTCATATATACTCATTGCGGTTTGATCCTCGCTAGTCAGTATACCGTCGTAATCTGATGATGATCATGGAAGGTCGAAACGTGTCAGTGCTTTGCGGCTGGCGGTAGTTTTGTTATGTTGTTCGACGACTGCTTAAATGCAAAGGGATTGGTGTTTACTTCAGGCTCGCAAACTTGATTAAACGAATCCGTTTCATAGGTTCGACTTACCAGATATGAAATACTCACAAAGCTGTATAGGTAAACTTGTGTCATGTTTGATTGTTGGTAGTTTCCTTTTATTGAATCGGATATTTAGAAAGCTACGCATTAACAAATTTCATTAAATAAATCCTTTTCTATACTGTCGCCATATTGGAAGCATTCAGATTTATATATATAATGCCTATCGTCAAATAATGCGACATGACGTATTAGAAGGAATTATTTCTGCCAAAGTAACTTTGCGATTATCCTCAGATATTCTAACGCAACATTAATTGATACATCTTCATCAACATCACCATCAGCATCATCATCATGTACAGCTATACATAATTATTCTTTTATTTATGCCAAAATGCTTTTAACTATGTGATTTTAAAAAAAATAATGAAGAAGAAAAAATAATGAGAAAAGTGATAATATAGACACAAATTAACAGAATTCAGGGAAAGCCATTTTTCAGGGCGAATGTTTAGTTAGTATGAATATATTTACCTAGATAATACATAAAAAAGAGGCAAATGTCACCTCTACACAACACCTCTATGGTAAAGTCAGTTTTAAGGAATGAAAATATCGGAAATACGTTTTCATCGCGGTTTTTCGTGTATAGAGTCATAAACATTACATACGTCTTATATCATTCCTGCCGCCCTGTATCTTGTTGCTGTATTCTACAATGTTTTTCAGTTTTGATGAGTTCACATGGAGGAAATTTTATATTACCAACAAAACCATTATAAAATAAGAAATCATTTCCGATTATTGCTTACTTCTCGTGATCGTTTTCATCCAGCTAATTCCATTATAATTAGCCAAAATTTCTCCGCTACATTCCGATGCACGAAGGTTCAATTTTTCTTCCAGTCTGCATAATTCACAGGAAAAGCATTCAGCCTTACGATGTCTTAATTTCTTCATTCCTCTTTCAATTAGCACTAAGAAAATGAATATTTCAATAATATCAATTTCTGAGGTTTCGTCGATTTTTATTGTTGTGTATATTTAGAAGAGATTTTAATTCTACGATAAAGACGAATCTCAGTTAATTTTATCCTTGTCGAATGGTTTATTAGATTTATTTGTTGCACAAACAAATAGAAACCACTATGTTTCTTTTTTGTATTTCTAAACAACGCTTCATTAATTCAATTATTAGTGGCGGTTATTATCTTCAAGTTCTCGTATATAAATGCCAGTTTAATCGTCCAATTTTGCTGCTTTTCGACTCATTTCAACGAAGAGTCGTCACTTTTTTTCATAACGAACAGTTTATTAGCTATGTTATTTCACATACAAATGTAGACCAACGCGTTTCTGGTGCTGTATTTCTAAACGAAACTTCTTAAAGTCAATTCTTGGTGACGGTTATCAACCTTGATGTCGCATACTGAAATTCGAATACAACCATTCATTTTACCGTTGCTGGAAACTTTTACATCTGTGTTGTTCAAACGATTTATTAGAAGCGTCCTCCAAAAACAAATACCGACCACCAAGTTTCTGCGGCAGTATTTCTAAACGGAAGTTTCATTAAGTCACTTCTTTGTGGAAGTTATCAGCTTTACCTTCTCGACCACAAATGCCAATACAATCGACCATTTTTCTGCTGCATGAACATTTTCAACAAAGTTTTGTCACAGTTAAATACTATTTTTTTGCGGAGAACTAATATATATGCAAGTATGTATTAGGTGTTGCGAACCTAGTAACAAATTAGTTCTGTTGTGACCAGAAGGATAAACCATGTTTTTACCATGTACCGACTTGGAAACCATGGTGTTAGTACCATGTACCTTTTCGGTACTATAATGTTGGTATATGTTACTAACGCAATAGTCGTCGTGTTAGTATCCTTGTTAGATTAGGTATGTATATTATATAGTGCGAGTTAGCGTTGAAGTCGCACTGTCAGAAACTTTGCATGTTGTTAGCTTCACTACTGCAGTTTTACACATTCGTCTAGGAGATTGTATCGTCCTATTATCCCCCTTTGTTGCACACCCAAATACAAACCACCACGATTCTGCTTCTGTATTTCTAGGCCAAGCTTCCTTACCTCAATTTTTGGTGATGTTTATTAGTTCTACCTTCGCGTACACAAATGAACATAATATCTACCAATTCGCTGTTGCTCGTCTCTTTTCAAAAAAATAGTCGACACTTTTGCTTTAGGCACTCTGATTATTAGCATAATTTGCCACGCAAATATGGACCACCATGTTTATTTTACGGCTTTTTTAATTGAAATTTTATTACATTACTTCTTATTGATGTTTATTATCGGCACCGTAGCGTTCACAAATGCCAAGAACTTAGAAATGTTTCAGCTGCGCGTCCCTTTTTATCACAAAATCGTCACCTTCGTCCTAGGCAGACGAATTATTGGTTTCATTTGCTACACACAGACTAACGTACCATCATGTTTCTTCTGCTGCATTTTTTAAACGAAGCTTCTTTACCTCAATTCTTGTTTACGTTTATTAGATCTACTTTCGCGTACACAGTTGCTAATAAAATCGACCATATTTTCTTGCAGCTGGACTCATTTCAACAAAGTTTTGTCCCATTTGCTTTGATTGAGCCATTTATAAGCCGCGCAATTGCACAAGCAAATAGTGACAACAACGTTTCTGCCTCTGTAATTCTAAACGAAGATTCGTTAAGTTAATTATTAGTGGCAGTGATCAGCTCTGACGTCACGTACACAAATGCCAATAAATTCGAACATTTTGCTGCGGTGCGACTCATTTCACGGGAGAATTGTCACTTACGTTCTTGACGATCGGAGTATTAGCTGCGTTACTGCACATGCAACCACAAACCACCCTGTTTCTGCTGCTATTTTACTAAACGAAGCATTATTACCTCAATTCTCGGTGTCGGTTATTAGCTGCACCATCGCGTACACAAACTGCAGAACTATTTTCCATTTTGCTGCTTCTCGTTGCATTTCAACAAAAATTCGTTACAACTGTTCTAAACAGACGGTTTATTAGATTCATTTACTGCACACACAAACACGGACATCCATGGTCTTCTTCTAAATTTATTATCGAAGCTTCATTACCTCAATTCTTGTTGACGTTTAATGTCTCTACCTTCGTGTACAAAACTTCAAATAAAATCATCCATTTTGCTTCTGTTCTTTTCTTTTCATCAGAGAGTCGTCACAGTAGTTTAATGCGGATGGATAGTTAGCTTTATTTGCTACATACATAAATATGGACCACAATGCTTCTTCTGTTTATTTTATAAACGAAACTTCAATACCTCAATACATGCCAGCATCTAATTATTCTACCGTTGCATACACCATTGCCAATAAAATCGACCATTTTGCTGCATCTCGTCTCTTTTCAAAATAGACGCGCCACGTTTCTTCCGGGTGAAGGTTTATTAGCTGCCTCACTGTATACACAAATATCAATACTCACTGACTTTGTTGTGCGGCGTTTTATCGCTATTAAAAAAGACGGCATTAAATTAATGAAAATCAGAAAAGTTTAATAATTTCTAGTATAAAACAATCTCAAAGGAGAAAATGCGACTAGACAATAAAGCCATTTTCAAATTAGAGCAAAAGTTGCACGAGATCGAATTTGGCCTCATTCAAGTTAACCCGGCATGGAAATAATTGCAATTGCCAATGCCGGGTGAAACAGTAAAAGTTGCTCTATTATGTTCTAGCCGACTCATCGTCTTAAACCGACTCATTTGCGTTGGTAGATTTCGACAGCGACGGTTTCCATGAATAAATCAAGACGATCAACGGTGGCTTAATTTTGCAAATCACTAACACTTCCCTTGGGTGGCGTGGTGTCTGTTCGATAATGAACGTTTGGGAGTGAGTAGTTGTAAATTTAGGTCTAAAGAATACGCCATATAGGCTCCACCTAAAGGAAAGATTAAGCAAATCATGAAAATTATGTAAAGATTATGGCAGGGTGGGTCAGCAGTTAGAGTCACAGATTCCAAAGCAGATGTACCCAAATTCGTGGCTTCTTCGCAACACTAATAGATTTGAAATTATCTACTTGGCATTAAAAAAAAAACCAAGCCCAAACAGGAACAACAGGATATTCCGATGTTTGTATTAACGAAAGGTATTTTCTCATGTAGACAAGTGTTTCGTGCTTAGTTACAACTCAAAATTATTATCCAACACTAAGCCGATTAACCACATTACCGTTGTCAATATATTTGTGCATGTAAGCAATAAAGGAGTTAATTTCACGTAAAACAAAGCAGACTCACTACATATAATATTTTCCATTCCTGTAAATGGTACCCACACTATGGCTTTGGAAACTGGATAAATTTCACCTAAATTGAGAAAAGCACCAAATGCTAACACCAAATACACCAGCAAAGCCATGTAATTTGACCTTTGATCTAACTGTCAGCACAAAATTATCTTTTGAGTGATTAATTCCGACTTATGCCTGAATTAATTTATATTAAATTTTAGGTTTTAAATATCAGAATTATGGATATCCGCTTTCGAAGAATAATTTTTCTAATGCCCAACTAGGCTCTTTCAATCTTGATTTGCTTAGCTTATACGAGTATCAAACAACTAACTAACAAGAATAGTTTCTAGTCATGAAATAGAATTTAAATGAAGTGTTCATTTTTTAATTGCTTTCGACGCGTTACCAACTTTCCATACATTCTCAATATTAATTTGACTTCTAATTAGAATGCTCCTTTAGTAATCTAGTAACGCGAGTGTATTCCAGAGTAAATACAATAATCTTTGCAGATATTCATACATTCTTCGTCATGATTTCTACTGATCATCATGAATAGCGATTGACGCACACCCTAGAAAATGTAGAAGCTTTGCTAGCGAATATACATGTGTTTGGGGTGTAAATGAATTGAAAAGAAATGCTTTATCCTCTGCGCTATTTGCGAGATTTGTCTGTGTTAAGAAAATAAGTATCATCCAATTTATTTGCCCTACGTTGTCAAGTTAACGAAGAGATGAATGGTGATGGCGTCTAGTCTCACTCAAGAACCGGTTTAGACGCTAACTACTTATTTGCATAGTTTAAAAAAACGTAGGATGTGCTATGAGAACTATTCATCCATTTGAAATAGCATTGAAACAAGCGTATTTTTCGGTTTTTGTATAGATTTTCTAAGTGTGCCTTCGCATTAAATCACAACATCCATGAAAATTGTCCCACGCGGATATGTGGGATGAATTTTTTATAGGTAATTTCATTTTTCGTGCAGTTTTCAATCCCCTGTCTGTTTGCCCTTAAAATATACTCCTATTAAGTCACAGATGCCATAAAATTGTTGCAAAAATAAAAGTTAGTTAAAACAGTCAATTCATGACATTGTAGCATAAAAATCTTGTCAGGTGTAAATATTTCCAACATATTTAGACATAGAGTTGGCGCGAAAGTAGTGTATTTCGAAAAGAAAACTATTATATCACACAATGTTATACATGTTTTTAATTATTTTTAAAAAGAGCTAAATATGCTAATAGTACGCTGGGTAAGCGTAGGGATAAGGGGCATAACCATGGCCCCAGGCAGGGTAGCCCCAACCGTAATATGGAGCGTGGCCAGCAAAACCGTGCGTTTTCTCTTCGACTGTTTCAGCCGCCAGACCACATCCAACAAGAGCGGCAACAACAAGAGCAACGACGAATTTCATGATTTTGGACGAGTGAGAGGAGATACGGCTTTAACTACCTTGTTCTGTCGAATGAGCAGATTACTTGCTGAAAAGGCTGAGTGCATCGCTTTTATATCCGTCTAAACTAGGCGGACTTTTGCCAGCCGATAAATGCAATTTGGCTCATTTGTCGATTGTTAAAAGTTCTTCGTAAAAATTCTGTGACTCGTGGAGAAAGTTTTAAACTTTTCCATGTCGAACATACGAAAATAGGATGCCTTAGTACTGTCATAAAAAAAGCTATAAAATACACAACTATTTAATTTTCGTTATCGGCAATATTTTGAAGCATGATTCATGATTAACGGAGAATAAAAACGAAGAGATGCGTTATTCACAGAGATGTAAAGAAAAGAAATTTGAACATTAAAATAGAGCCTACTCGTAAATTTGTGAGTAGGAATTAAATAGGGATAAAATTTCACGTTGAACCATATTGTTTATGGAAAATTTCATTAGAAATAAATTGACAAAATCAATGTTGTTGCGAACCTAGTAACAAATTGGTTCAGTTGTGACCAGAAGGATAAACCAAAGGCAGCATGAACGGAAAGTACAATCTCATGCACATTCGTTTCGTGCTTACTGGCGACTCATCAGTAGGAGCCGGTATTACGCCCTTTAACCACTATATATTTTGGTCGAAGAATGTGGGATAATAGGACGGTACAATCTCCTAGACGAATGTGTAAACCTACTGATGAGTAGCCAGTAAGCACGAAACGATGTGCATGAGATTATACTTTCCGCTAATGCTGCCTTTGGTTTATCCTTCTGGTCACAACTGAAATAATTTATTACTAGATTCGCAACACCTAATACATACTTGCATATATATTAGTTCTCCGCAACAAACAGTATTTAACTGTTATAAAATCAATGTTGTTCGAATCTTAGTATAAATTAGAGCATTAATTATTTTCTGGAATCTGTTCATTTTATTGCATTGGAACTTCGTGTAAGAAGTCTCGATTGAAATTTATTATTGTCGTTATATAATGTAAAATTAATTCTTCAATTAAGTTTACTTGTAGATTCCCTAAATCTTTTATAATAAAATAGCACAGTATATTCAACGAAATTCGAGTGAGATTTCGTAGATTTATTCATCTATGATGTCTATTATTTAACCTTATCATAGAATTGACAAGCAATTATTACATATAGTTATCCTACACAAAATGTCTGAATTACGCTTTACACATGCAATACGCTGATTTAAATTTAATTTGTTGAAAGTATTTTATAAAAATTTTGTGGTTTTATTCCCTTATGAAACTTAACCGTATGGCATATTGTATTTCTATACAGAAACAATAAACGTTTAGATATTACTAGTAAAATTAACTATATTCACTAGGCTGATTTAAACTGACGAAATTAATTGAAATATAATACGAATTTATTAAATTGACAATTACTTTGAAAAGAACATCCTATATTTCGATTAGGGACCAGTTAAAAGTTTTCAATAAAATGTTTAGTTTTACCTTATTAAATTGAATAGATAACTAGAGAGAAAATTGGCAAGAGCACATTTTAATCTACGGTATTAAATAATAATAACTTTAATACATCTGTATATAGAGACGGATTAACGGAAATCAATAAAATCTCACAGATTTTATGAGAATGCAATAAATAAGAACATTAATTCAGTTAAACAACCAGAATCCGTTTCATAGTGCAGCCGACATTTCCAGTCAAGTTCAATGTATGCAAGACTGCTAGAAGTGAGAGGCGCATATCCGACTTTGATTTTCATATATACTCATTGCGGTTTGATCCTCGCTAGTCAGTATACCGTCGTAATCTGATGATGATCATGGAAGGTCGAAACGTGTCAGTGCTTTGCGGCTGGCGGTAGTTTTGTTATGTTGTTCGACGACTGCTTAAATGCAAAGGGATTGGTGTTTACTTCAGGCTCGCAAACTTGATTAAACGAATCCGTTTCATAGGTTCGACTTACCAGATATGAAATACTCACAAAGCTGTATAGGTAAACTTGTGTCATGTTTGATTGTTGGTAGTTTCCTTTTATTGAATCGGATATTTAGAAAGCTACGCATTAACAAATTTCATTAAATAAATCCTTTTCTATACTGTCGCCATATTGGAAGCATTCAGATTTATATATATAATGCCTATCGTCAAATAATGCGACATGACGTATTAGAAGGAATTATTTCTGCCAAAGTAACTTTGCGATTATCCTCAGATATTCTAACGCAACATTAATTGATACATCTTCATCATCATCACCATCAGCATCATCATCATGTACAGCTATACATAATTATTCTTTTATTTATGCCAAAATGCTTTTAACTATGTGATTTTAAAAAAAATAATGAAGAAGAAAAAATAATGAGAAAAGTGATAATATAGACACAAATGAAAAGTATTCAGGGAAAGCCATTTTTCAGGGCGAATGTTTAGTAAGTATGAATATATTTACCTAGATTATATATAGAAAAGAGGCAAATGTAACCTCTACACAACACCTCTATGGTAAAGTCAGTTTTAAGGAATGAAAATATCGGAAATACGTTTTCATCGCGGTTTTTCGTGTATAGAGTCATAAACATTACATACGTCTTATATCATTCCTGCCGCCCTGTATCTTGTTGCTGTATTCTACAATGTTTTTCAGTTTTGATGAGTTCACATGGAGGAAATTTTATATTACCAACAAAACCATTATAAAATAAGAAATCATTTCCGATTACTGCTTACTTCTCGTGATCGTTTTCATCCAGCTAATTCCATTATAATTAGCCAAAATTTCTCCGCTACATTCCGATGCACGAAGGTTCAATTTTTCTTCCAGTCTGCATAATTCACAGGAAAAGCATTCAGCCTTACGATGTCTTAATTTCTTCATTCCTCTTTCAATTAGCACTAAGAAAATGAATATTTCAATAATATCAATTTCTGAGGTTTCGTCGATTTTTATTGTTGTGTATATTTAGAAGAGATTTTAATTCTACGATAAAGACGAATCTCAGTTAATTTTATCCTTGTCGAATGGTTTATTAGATTTATTTGTTGCACAAACAAATAGAAACCACTATGTTTCTTTTTTGTATTTCTAAACAACGCTTCATTAATTCAATTATTAGTGGCGGTTATTATCTTCAAGTTCTCGTATATAAATGCCAGTTTAATCGTCCAATTTTGCTGCTTTTCGACTCATTTCAACGAAGAGTCGTCACTTTTTTTCATAACGAACAGTTTATTAGCTATGTTATTTCACATACAAATGTAGACCAACGCGTTTCTGGTGCTGTATTTCTAAACGAAACTTCTTAAAGTCAATTCTTGGTGACGGTTATCAATCTTGATGTTGCATACTGAAATTCGGAAAAAACCATTCATTTTACCGTTGCTGGAAACTTTTACCGAAGAGATTTCACATCCGTGTTGTTCAAACGATTTATTAGAAGTGTCCTCCAAAAACAAATACCGACCACCAAGTTTCTGCGGCAGTATTTCTAAACGGAAGCTTCATTAAGTCACTTCTTTGTGGAAGTTATCAGCTTTACCTTCTCGACCACAAATGCCAATACAATCGACCATTTTTCTGCTGCATGAACATTTTCAACAAAGTTTTGTCACAGTTAAATACTATTTTTTTGCGGAGAACTAATATATATGCAAGTATGTATTAGGTGTTGCGAACCTAGTAACAAATTAGTTCTGTTGTGACCAGAAGGATAAACCATGTTTTTACCATGTACCGACTTGGAAACCATGATGTTAGTACCATGTACCTTTTCGGTACTATAATGTTTGTATATGTTACTAACGCAATAGTCGTCGTGTTAGTATCCTTGTTAGATTAGGTATGTATATTATATAGTGCGAGTTAGCGTTGAAGTCGCACTGTCGGAAACTTTGCATGTTGTTAGCTTCACTACTGCAGTTTTACACATTCGTCTAGGAGATTGTATCGTCCTATTATCCCCCTTTGTTGCACACCCAAATACAAACCACCACGATTCTGCTTCTGTATTTCTAGGCCAAGCTTCCTTACCTCAATTTTTGGTGATGTTTATTAGTTCTACCTTCGCGTACACAAATGAACATAATATCTACCAATTCGCTGTTGCTCGTCTCTTTTCAAAAAATAGTCGACACTTTTGCTTTAGGCACTCTGATTATTAGCATAATTTGCCACGAAAATATGGACCACCATGTTTATTTTACGGCTTTTTTAATTGAAGTTTTATTACATTACTTCTTATTGATGTTTATTATCGGCACCGTAGCGTTCACAAATGCCAAGAACTTAGAAATGTTTCAGCTGCGCGTCCCTTTTTATCACAAAATCGTCACCTTCGTCCTAGGCAGACGAATTATTGGTTTCATTTGCTACACACAGAATAACGTACCATCATGTTTCTTCTGCTGCATTTTTTAAACGAAGCTTCTTTACCTCAATTCTTGTTTACGTTTATTAGATCTACTTTCGCGTACACAGTTGCTAATAAAATCGACCATATTTTCTTGCAGCTGGACTCATTTCAACAAAGTTTTGTCCCATTTGCTTTGATTGAGCCATTTATAAGCCGCGCAATTGCACAAGCAAATAGTGACAACAACGTTTCTGCCTCTGTAATTCTAAACGAAGATTCGTTAAGTTAATTATTAGTGGCAGTGATCAGCTCTGACGTCACGTACACAAATGCCAATAAATTCGAACATTTTGCTGCGGTGCGACTCATTTCACGGGAGAATTGTCACTTACGTTCTTGACGATCGGAGTATTAGCTGCGTTACTGCACATGCAACCACAAACCACCCTGTTTCTGCTGCTATTTTACTAAACGAAGCATTATTACCTCAATTCTCGGTGTCGGTTATTAGCTGCACCATCGCGTACACAAACTGCAGAACTATTTTCCATTTTGCTGCTTCTCGTTGCATTTCAACAAAAATTCGTTACAACTGTTCTAAACAGACGGTTTATTAGATTCATTTACTGCACACACAAACACGGACATCCATGGTCTTCTTCTAAATTTATTATCGAAGCTTCATTACCTCAATTCTTGTTGACGTTTAATGTCTCTACCTTCGTGTACAAAACTTCAAATAAAATCATCCATTTTGCTTCTGTTCTTTTCTTTTCATCAGAGAGTCGTCACAGTAGTTTAATGCGGATGGATAGTTAGCTTTATTTGCTACATACATAAATATGGACCACAATGCTTCTTCTGTTTATTTTATAAACGAAACTTCAATACCTCAATACATGCCAGCATCTAATTATTCTACCGTTGCATACACCATTGCCAATAAAATCGACCATTTTGCTGCATCTCGTCTCTTTTCAAAATAGACGCGCCACGTTTCTTCCGGGTGAAGGTTTATTAGCTGCCTCACTGTATACACAAATATCAATACTCACTGACTTTGTTGTGCGGCGTTTTATCGCTATTAAAAAAGACGGCATTAAATTAATGAAAATCAGAAAAGTTTAATAATTTCTAGTATAAAACAATCTCAAAGGAGAAAATGCGACTAGACAATAAAGCCATTTTCAAATTAGAGCAAAAGTTGCACGAGATCGAATTTGGCCTCATTCAAGTTAACCCGGCATGGAAATAATTGCAATTGCCAATGCCGGGTGAAACAGTAAAAGTTGCTCTATTATGTTCTAGCCGACTCATCGTCTTAAACCGACTCATTTGCGTTGGTAGATTTCGACAGCGACGGTTTCCATGAATAAATCAAGACGATCAACGGTGGCTTAATTTTGCAAATCACTAACACTTCCCTTGGGTGGCGTGGTGTCTGTTCGATAATGAACGTTTGGGAGTGAGTAGTTGTAAATTTAGGTCTAAAGAATACGCCATATAGGCTCCACCTAAAGGAAAGATTAAGCAAATCATGAAAATTATGTAAAGATTATGGCAGGGTGGGTCAGCAGTTAGAGTCACAGATTCCAAAGCAGATGTACCCAAATTCGTGGCTTCTTCGCAACACTAATAGATTTGAAATTATCTACTTGGCATTAAAAAAAAAACCAAGCCCAAACAGGAACAACAGGATATTCCGATGTTTGTATTAACGAAAGGTATTTTCTCATGTAGACAAGTGTTTCGTGCTTAGTTACAACTCAAAATTATTATCCAACACTAAGCCGATTAACCACATTACCGTTGTCAATATATTTGTGCATGTAAGCAATAAAGGAGTTAATTTCACGTAAAACAAAGCAGACTCACTACATATAATATTTTCCATTCCTGTAAATGGTACCCACACTATGGCTTTGGAAACTGGATAAATTTCACCTAAATTGAGAAAAGCACCAAATGCTAACACCAAATACACCAGCAAAGCCATGTAATTTGACCTTTGATCTAACTGTCAGCACAAAATTATCTTTTGAGTGATTAATTCCGACTTATGCCTGAATTAATTTATATTAAATTTTAGGTTTTAAATATCAGAATTATGGATATCCGCTTTCGAAGAATAATTTTTCTAATGCCCAACTAGGCTCTTTCAATCTTGATTTACTTAGCTTATACGAGTATCGAACAACTAACTAACAAGAATAGTTTCTAGTCATGAAATAGAATTTAAATGAAGTGTTCATTTTTTAATTGCTTTCGACGCGTTACCAACTTTCCATACATTCTCAATATTAATTTGACTTCTAATTAGAATGCTCCTTTAGTAATCTAGTAACGCGAGTGTATTCCAGAGTAAATACAATAATCTTTGCAGATATTCATACATTCTTCGTCATGATTTCTACTGATCATCATGAATAGCGATTGACGCACACCCTAGAAAATGTAGAAGCTTTGCTAGCGAATATACATGTGTTTGGGGTGTAAATGAATTGAAAAGAAATGCTTTATCCTCTGCGCTATTTGCGAGATTTGTCTGTGTTAAGAAAATAAGTATCATCCAATTTATTTGCCCTACGTTGTCAAGTTAACGAAGAGATGAATGGTGATGGCGTCTAGTCTCACTCAAGAACCGGTTTAGACGCTAACTACTTATTTGCATAGTTTAAAAAAACGTAGAATGTGCTATGAGAACTATTCATCCATTTGAAATAGCATTGAAAAAAGCGTGTTTTTCGGTTTTTGTATAGATTTTCTAAGTGTGCCTTCGCATTAAATCACAACATCCAGGACAATTGTCCCACGCGGATATGTGGGTTGAATTTTTTATAGGTAATTTCATTTTTCGTGCAGTTTTCAATCCCCTGTCTGTTTGCCCTTAAAATATACTCCTATTAAGTCACAGATGCCATAAAATTGTTGCAAAAATAAAAGTTAGTTAAAACAGTCAATTCATGACATAGTAGCATAAAAAATCTTGTCAGGTATAAGTATTTCCAACTTATTTAGACATAGAGTTGGTGCGAAATTAGTGTATTTCAAAAAGAAAACTATTATATCACACAATGTTATACATGTATTTAATTATTAAAAAAAATGTAAATATGCTAATAGTACGCTGGGTAAGCGTAGGGATAAGGGGCATATCCATGGCCCCAGGCAGGGTAGCCCCAACCGTAATATGGAGCATGGCCAGCGAAACCGTGCGTTTTCTCTTGGACTGTTTCAGCCGCCAGACCACATCCAACAAGAGCGGCAACAACAAGAGCAACGACGAATTTCATGATTATGGACGAGTGAGAGGAGATACGGCTTTAACTACCTTGTTCTGTCGAATGAGCAGATTACTTGCTGAAAAGGCTGAGTGCATCGCTTTTATATCCGTCTAAACTAGGCGGACTTTTGCCAGCCGATAAATGCAATTTGGCTCATTTGTCGATTGTTAAAAGTTCTTCGTAAAAATTCTGTGACTCGTGGAGAAAGTTTTATACTTTTCCATGTCGAACATACGAAAATAGGATGCCTTAGTACTTTCATAAAAAAAGCTATAAAATGCAAACTATTTAATTTTTGTTATCGGCAATAATTTGAAGTATGATTCATGATTAACGGAGAATAAAAACGAAGAGATGCGTTATTCACAGAGATGTAAAGAAAAGAAATTTGAACGTTAAAATAGAGCCTACTCGTAAATTTGTGAGTAGGAATTAAATAGGAATAAAATTTCACAATGAAACTTATTGTTTATGGAAAATAAATTGACAAAATCAATGTTGTTGCGAACCTAGTAACAAATTAGTTCAGTTGTGACGAGAAGGATAAACCAAAGGCAGCATGACGGGTAATCTTATGCCATTCGTTTCGTGCTTACTGGCGACTCATCAGTAGGAGCCGATATTACGCCCTTTAACCATTATATATTTTGGTCAAGAATGTGGGATAATAGGACGGTACAATCTCCTAGACGAATGTGTAAACCTACTGATGAGTCGCCAGTAAGCACGAAACGAATGTGCATGAGATTATACTTTCCGCTAATGCTGCCTTTGGTTTATCCTTCTGGTCACAACTGAAATAATTTATTACTAGATTCGCAACACCTAATACATACTTGCATATATATTAGTTCTCCGCAACAAACAATATTTAACTGTTATAAAATCAATGTTGTTCGAATCTTAGTATAAATTAGAGCATTAATTATTTTCTGGAATCTGTTCAATTTATTGCATTGGAACTTCGTGTAAGAAGTCTCGATTGAAATTTATTATTGTCGTTCAATAATGTAAAATTAATTCTTCAAATAAGTTTACCTGCAGGATTCCGAAATCTTTTATAATAATATAGCACGGTATAATCAACGAAATTCGTGTGAGATTTCGTAGATTTATTCATCTATGATATCTATTATTTAATCTTATCATAGAATTGACAAGCAATTATTACATATAGTTATCCTACACAAAATGTCTGAATTACGCTTTATACATGTCATACGCTGATATAAATTTAATTTGTTGAAAGTATGGCATATTGTATTTCTATACAGAAACAATAAACGTTTAGATATTACTAGTAAAATTAACTATATTCACTAGGCTGATTTAAACTGACGAAATTAATTGAAATATAATACGAATTTATTAAATTGACAATTACTTTGAAAAGAACATCCTATATTTCGATTAGGGACCAGTTAAAAGTTTTCAATAAAATGTTTAGTTTTACCTTATTAAATTGAATAGATAACTAGAGAGAAAATTGGCAAGAGCACATTTTAATCTACGGTATTAAATAATAATAACTTTAATACATCTGTATATAGAGACGGATTAACGGAAATCAATAAAATCTCACAGATTTTATGAGAATGCAATAAATAAGACCATTAATTCAGTTAAACAACCAGAATCCGTTTCATAGTGCAGCCGACATTTCCAGTCAAGATTAATGTATGCAAGACTGCTAGAAGTGAGAGGCGCATATCCGACTTTGATTTCCATATATACTCATTGCGGTTTGATCCTCGCTAGTCAGTTTACCGTCGTACACTGATGATGATCATGGAAGGTCGAAAAGTGTCAGTGCGTTGCGGCTGGCGGTAGTTTTGTTATGTTGTTCGACGACTGCTTAAATACAATGGGATTGGTGTTTACTTCAAGCTCGCAAACTTGATTTAACGAATCCGTTTCATAGGTTCGATTTACCAGAAATGAAATACTCACCAAGTTGTATAGGTAAACTTGTGTCATGTTCGATTGTTGGTAGTTTCCTTTTATTGAACCGCGTATTTAGAAAGCTACGCATGAACGAATTTCATTAAATAAATCCTTTTCTATACTGTCGCCAAATTGGAAGCATTCAGTTTTATATATAAAATGCCTATCGTCAAATATTGCGACATGACGTCTTAGAAGGAATTATTTCTGCCAAAGTAACTTCGCGATTATCCTCAAATATCGTAACGCAACATTAATTGATACATCTTCATCATCATCATCATCATCATCATCATCATGTACAGCTATACATATTTCTTCTTTTATTGATGCCTTCATGCTTTTAATTATGTGATTTTTTAAAATATAATGTAATAGCAAAAATAATGAGAAAAGTGATAATATAGATACAAATTAAAAGTATTCAGGGAAAGCCATTTTTCAGGGCGAATGTTTAGTAAGTATGAATATATTTACCTAGATTATATATAGAAAAGAGGCAAATGTAACCTCTACACAACACCTCTATGGTAAAGTCAGTTTTAAGGAATGAAAATATCGGAAATACGTTTTCATCGCGGTTTTTCGTGTATAGAGTCATAAACATTACATACGTCTTATATCATTCCTGCCGCCCTGTATCTTGTTGCTGTATTCTACAATGTTTTTCAGTTTTGATGAGTTCACATGGAGGAAATTTTATATTACCAACAAAACCATTATAAAATAAGAAATCATTTCCGATTATTGCTTACTTCTCGTGATCGTTTTCATCCAGCTAATTCCATTATAATTAGCCAAAATTTCTCCGCTACATTCCGATGCACGAAGGTTCAATTTTTCTTCCAGTCTGCATAATTCACAGGAAAAGCATTCAGCCTTACGATGTCTTAATTTCTTCATTCCTCTTTCAATTTGCACTAAGAAAATGAATCTTTCAATATTATCAATTTCTGAGGTTTCATCGATTTTTATTGTTGTGTATATTTAGAAGAGATTTTAATTCCAATCTCGTTTAATTTTACCCTTGTCGAATGGTTTATTAGATTTATTTGTTGCACAAACAAATACAAACCAAAATGTTTTTTTGCTGTATTTCTAAACAACGCTTCATAAATTCAATTATTAGTGGCGGTTATTATCTTTAAGTTCTTGTATATAAATGTCAGTTTAATCGTCCATTTTTGCTGCTTCTCGACTCATTTCAACGAGGGGTCGTCACTTTTTTCATAACGAACAGTTTATTAGCTATGTTACTTCACATACAAATGTAGACCAACGCGTTTCTGCTGCTGTATTTCTAATCGAAGCTTCTTAAATTCAGTTCTTGGTGACTGTTATCAACCTTGATGTTGCATACTGAAATTCGAAAAAAACCATTCATTCTACCGTTGCTGGAACCTTTTACCAAAGAGATGTCACATCCGTGTTGTTCAAACGATTTATTAGAAGTGTCCTCCAAAAACAAATACCGACCACCAAGTTTCTGCGGCAGTATTTCTAAACGGAAGCTTCATTAAGTCACTTCTTTGTGGAAGTTATCAGCTTTACCTTCTCGACCACAAATGCCAATACAATCGACCATTTTTCTGCTGCATGAACATTTTCAACAAAGTTTTGTCACAGTTAAATACTATTTTTTTGCGGAGAACTAATATATATGCAAGTATGCATTAGGTGTTGCGAACCTAGCAAGAAATTAGTTCAGTTACGACCAGAAGGATAAACCATGTTTTACTATGTAACGACTTGGAAACCATAGTTTTAGTACCATATACCTTTTCGGTACTAAAATGTTGTATCTGTAACTAACGCAATAGTCGTCGTGTTAGTATCCTTGATAGATTAGGTGTATATATATTATATAGTGTGAGTTAGCATTGAAGTCGCATTGTCGTAGACTATACGATGTTAGCTTCATTACATTACAACATCAGAATTATAGATATCGGCTTTCGAAGAATAATTTTTCTAATGCCAAACTAGGCTCTTTCAATCTTGATTTGCCTAGCTTATACGAGTATCGATCAACTAACTAACAAGAATAGTTTCTAGTCATGAAATATAATTTGAATTAAGTGTTAATTTTTTAATTGCTTTCGACGCGTTACCAACTTTCCATTCTTTGTCAATATTAATTTGACCTCTTATTAGAAAGCTCATTTAGTAATCTAGTAACGCGAGTGAATTCCAAAGTAAGTACAATAATCTTGGCGTCAGTTCCGTAGAATTGCTTGAGTGCAGATATTCATACATTCTTCGTCATTATTTCTACTGATCATCATGAATAGCAATTAACGCACACCCTAGAAAATGAAAAAGCTTTTCTAGCAAATATACATGTGTTTGTGGTGTAAATGGATTCAAAAGAAAGGTTTTATCATCTTCGCTATTTGCGAGATTTGTCTGTGTTAAAAAAATAAATATCATCCAATTTTTTGCCCTAAGTTGTCAAGTTAAAGAATAGATGAATAGTGACGGCGTCAAGTCTCACGCAAGAACCGGTTTAGACGCTAACTACTTATTTGCATAGTTTAAAAAAACGTAGGATGTGCTATGAGAACTATTCATCCGTTTCAAAAAGCATTGAAACAAGCGTGTTTTTCGGTTTTTGTATAGACTTTCTAAGTGTGCCTTCGCATTAAATCACAACATCCATGAAAGTTATTATAATCAAGGTTGCAGTCTTGATATAAACACCTGATCCATTAATTACTTACAAATGTCAGTATAAACTAAGAATTGTATAGTGTAGAAAAGGCAATTCATCCAGTAGACCAGTTTCGTCTTTATTGGGAACTCATCATGTACTGGCCCGAATTTGACGCGGACAGGACTCGAACTTGGGCACGTCTGCTTCAGAATCTGGTGCTCTAACTACTGAGCCATCCTGCCGCACACTACACTGCACACAATTTTCAGTTATATAATAACTAATGAAACTTGGTTAGTACATTTTTCCTTTAGGGCGTGCTCATATGGCATCCATTTAGACCCAAAGTTCCATGACAATTGTCCCACGCGGTTATGTGGGTTGAATGTTTTATAGGTAATTTCATTTTTCGTGCAGAGTTCAATCCCCTGTCTGTTTGCCCTTAAAATATACTCCTATTAAATCAAAGATGCCATAAAATTGTTGCAAAATAAAAGTTAGTTAAAACAGTCAATTCATGACATTGTAGCATGAAAAATCTTGTCAGGTACAAAAATTTCCAACACATTTAGAGATAGAGTTTGCGCGAAATCAGTGTATTTCAAAAAGAAAACTATTATATCACACAATGTTATACATGTATTTAATTATTTTTAAAAAAAAGCTAAATATGTTAATAGTACGCTGGGTAAGCGTAGGGATAAGGGGCATAACCATGGCCCCAGGCAGGGTAGCCCCAACCGTAATATGGAGCATAGCCAGCAAAACCGTGCGTTTTCTCTTCGACTGTTTCAGCCGCCAAACCACATCCAACAAGAGCGGCAGCAATAAGAGCAACGACGAATTTCATGATTTTGGACGAGTGAGAGGAGATACGACTTTAACTACCTTGTTCTGTCGAATGAGCAGATTACTTGCTGAAAAGGCTGAGTGTATCGCTTTTATATCCGTTTAAGCTAGGCGGACTTTTGCCAGCCGATAAATGCGATTTGGCTCATTTGTCGATTGTTAAAAGTTCTTCGTAAAAATTCTGTGACTCGTGGAGAAAGTTTTAAACTTTTCCATGTTGAAACGCTAGACTTTGAAATTTATGTCTGAATTTTATTTGAATGTGTCATCTATAGTCTACTTGAAAAGTGCTTTGTGTCTGTTCAAGCATCCTGAAGGAATTGCTTTGCTTGCCAAAGCAATCAAAATGACAAATCCAGTTTTTACATAGCAGTGCTAATGTGATTTCGAAAGTTTTTAAAAGAACAGTGTCGCATGACCTAATAAAGTTCATGCAAAAATAAATTCTGTGATTACTTATTAATAAAATGGTATTAAATAAGGTCCTATTTTAGGACTTGTTTATTGAATAATGTTAGCTATGCAGGAGTAACACAAATCCCAGTATCCCTTTGCCAGTCATATAATAAACAGCCTACCCCCCCCCCGTTTTGGATGGAAGCGTGCTGATATATCGTCATCATTCATCACTGGCATTGCCCAGTGATCTGGAAGTGTCTACTTCGGAATCTGGTTGTCTAACCACTGCGGCAGGGTTGCTTAGTGATTAGAATACCAGATTCCGAAGCAGGCGTACCCTGTTTCGAGCCCCGTCCGCGGCAAATTCTGGACAGTTCCTGATGAGTTCCCAATAAGGGCGAAACCGGTCTACTGGACGAATTGTCTTTTCCACACTATACAATACTTAGTTTATACTGACAAATTTTTGTACTTAATGGGTCAGTTTTTTGTATCAAGATCGCAAACTTGATTAAAATTATTTGTTATCAACGTCCTTTATGATAATCTACAGTAAATAGCCTGACTAACTCGTATCAAACGTTCAAATTCATCAATTTCAAGTAGTCTTTTGAGGGAAATTGATAACCATGATGCTTTATAGCATAATTTCATGAAATATATTATTTGGTACTTATTAAATCGCAGCTGAATGTGAAGCAACAACGAAACAAACAGAAAAATGAATGAACACGGTTAAGAAGAAATATTTACTTATTAGATAAGATTTATTTCACTTTCATTACTTAATAAATGAGTGTAATTTAAAATCTTAAATCAATGAAATCTTGATCCAAAACAAAAAATAAATCATTATATAATTTAACGAACAATGGTTGCTCGGACGGTGATAGCAACTTATTTTTATCTACGTTGCGACCTTGATATAATAACCTGACCCATTATTTATATACATTTGTCAGTATAAACTAAATATTGTATAGTGAAGAAAAGGCAATTCATCCAGTAGATTGGTTTTATCCTTATTGGGAGCTCATCACGTACTGTCCAGAATTTTCCGCGGACAGGGCTCGGACCTGGGCACGTCTACTTCGGAATCTGGTGCTCTAACCACTGCGGCAGGGTGGCTCAGTGGTTAATTCATCAGATTCCAAAGCAGACGTACCCAGGTTCGAGCCCTGACCGCGGCAAATTCTGGACAGAACCTGATGAGTTCCCAATATGGACGAAACCGGTCTACTGGATGAATTGCCTTTTCTAAACTATACAATATTTAGTTTACACTGACTAATTTTTGTATTAATGGGCCAATCTATTATATCAAGATCGTAACCTTGATTAAAAATTAAAAGAAAATAAATCAATATCTTGGAAAATCTTCCTGTTAGAAATATCCGTAAGGTACAACACACTCAAGACAAAAGTGTATTGAAACAGTTTTATTACAGATAGTGCTCACTGTGATTGAGGCAGATTCCATTATTTTAAATATCACAAATGAAGAAATTTGGTTTGTGTCGAAATTGTATTTATCCTTATATGATTGGTGGAGAATGACAATTATATGAGAAATATACATTCATTTAAAATATCAAAAGCTGACAAAATTTAGGATTTATTGCGTAAACGTATTTTCCACTTGAAATAATGCAGCATTCATGCATCAAAGTGAAATTTCAAAAACTCCTATGCAAAAATAACTTAAATATGGATTTCTTTTGGTAATGACGCACAGATTGTTTACGTATACTATATGGGATCACAGTTTTTTGACAAAATAAGCAAGAAAAAAGTTTGTCTCATGCTCGGCTTTATTTCGTACTGTCTTGCAAGTCCTCAAGAGGTCCGTGAATATGCTCAAACCGCATAATGTATTTTATTGCGTTGGGCTGTATAAATTCTGAAACACATTCATGTAGAAGCAGAAGTTAAACGAACATTGATTGCGCGGGGGATGATAAAAACTACTTTTAATTAAGGTTGCGATATTGATATATACACCTGACCCATTAAGTACATACATTTTTCACTATAAACTAGGAATTTTATAATGTGGGAAAGGCGATTCATCCAGTAGACTGATTTCGTCCTTTTTGAGACATAATCACGTACCAGCCAGAATTTGCCGCGTTCAGGATTCGAAACTGGGTACCAGATTCCGAAGCAGACGTGCCCAGATTCGAGCTCTGTCCGTGCCAAATTCTGGCCAGTACGTGATTAATTCCCAGATCGGATGAAACCGGTTTACTTTATGAATTGCCTTTTCTACAAATTTATGTACTTAATTGGTTAGGTGTTTATATGAAGTTCGCAATCTTGATTAAAGAAAATTTTATCAACGTCCGTGCAACTAATGTTCGTTTAATTATATAAATGTTCTTTTCAATACCACTTTCCCATGTAGTGTGGTGTCTGTTCAGTAATGAAAGATTGAAGATGACTTATGGGAAATACGTTTCTACATCGATGCCATATGAGCTCTACTTTATAGAAAGAAACTAACATAGTTACATTAGTTAGAACGTGGCTCAAAATTGTGTGTAATTAGCAGCAGGGTGGCTCAATGGTTAGAGCACCAGATTCTGAAGCAGACGTGCCCAGATTCGAGCCCTGTCTGCGGCAAATTCTGGCCAGTACATTAGGGCGAAACCTATCTACTTGGATGAATTGCATTTTCTACACTATACAATTCTTAGTTTAATGAATGGATCTGGTGTTTATATGAAGTTCGCGAACTTGATTATAACAAATGTTGTCACCGCCCGCGCAATCAATGTTTTTTAAGGTTAAACATTTGTTTATGAGATTTTACCCTCCATTTGTCCCAAATTCCAGTTTTTGCCCGCTTCTATCGTTACGACAAAATTTAAAAAAAAACTGTTTATTTTAAAAGGTCGCCACACACACAAATAATAACACAATCCATTTTAAGATAAATTACATATTCATAAATTATTATTTCAACAGATTATTCTTGCAAAATATTAGTTGCTGCCCCAAATGCATGAATCCAGTTAAACGACCGATTAACCCTCCTGTCTGTAAAAATGATTTAACAAATAAAGAGTGATTAATTTAACAAATCGAAAAAGACTGTTAAAAAAATGGCATAATTAACAGAAATGAAGACTATACTTATTTAGCACTATGCGCGCCAATCAACTTGACTTTTCTTTAAATCAAGTTTGCGAGCTTGAAGTAAACACCAATCCCATTGTATTTAACCAGTCGTCGAACAACATAACAAAACTACCGCCAGCCGCAACGCACTGACGCGTTTCGACCTTCCATGATCATCATCAGAGTACGACGGCAAACGGACTATCGAGGATCAAACCGCATTGAATATATATGGAAATCAAATTTAGATATGCGGCTCTCACCTCTAGCAGTCTCGCATACATTGAACTTGACTGGAAATGTCGGCTGCACAATTTCTATGCAGTCACGAACATAAACTGTTTGTAGCTTTCGCCACATATACATATATAGGCAATACAATTTAACAATAATTGTTTGCGCGGGTGGTGGTAACAATTCTTTAAATCAAGTTTGCGAGCTAGAAGTAAACACCAATCCCATTGTATTTAACCAGTCGTCGAACAACATAACAAAACTACCGCCAGCCAATATAAAGAATTGTTACCACCACCTGCGCAAAAAATATTGTTAAATAAACTTTACTGTCAAACTGATAATATAATTATATATGTTCAAGAATACAAGTATCCTAAAAAGGCCTATATACTGGGTACATTAATAAGGGTCGTGCTACATTACTATTCGTTGTAAGTGACGGCAAAGGACGAGTGCACAATTTCTGTAGAGTAACGAAGATCAAATAAAGGAAGATAATGCCTCACCTATATAGGTAATTCAGTTAAATAAATATTTATTCCGCGAGTTCAACTGTCAGCTATTTGAATCAAAGTTTATTAGTTGACAAAAAAGCTTAATGAGTACTGCAGTGTACTTCACATATTAAGGATTCGAAAGAGCGTAATCTAAATGACCACGGTTTTATCTATTTCGAGCTAATCGTCAGAAGTACCGGTGAAGCGCTAAACTGTGGCTCGATGAGCTTATTTGATAAATACCAGTTAAGAAAACATAATGTGGAGGCTGGAATGTTTGTACTCATCGCATTTTTTATATTCTCACCAGCTTCATGAACCAGTTTATTTTTCAAGCAATAACTGATTCGGACGGATCACCTAATAATATGCTTTATAGTTGTACTGAGTATTTTAGTTCCATAATAAATATTACTTTGCTTCAGGAATAGTTACGAAATAACAAATAAAACATGTTTATAAACAAAAACCACTTGGAAACAAAAACAATTTTAGCATCAATGAAATACTATATAAAAGACTTGTTTTCTCCACTGCTGATTGATCAATTACCTGGCACCTGATTTGCAAAACCATAATCTTATATCCACTGCCTTCACTTTTACTTGGAATATCCCGGTGTCTAATTCCGGAAGCTTTTCACAAAAGTATGCTTATCTTATCAAAATTTGACAATTTTTATGTACAATAGTATATTTCGTTTAAACGGACTCATTCGAACTTGCTGGTACATTTGTGATCCATAACTGACTTTTCACTTGAATAAGGTATGGTATGTACTTACATGTGTACATGTGTCTGCACGTGAAATATCATTCAACTATAATTACAGTGATATAACTACACGTACAAATGATTCATCAGATCAGATTACACTGTGCCTTTGTGTGTCTGTCTGTGTTTCTTTAACACCACGAATTGCTCAGTTAAATATACTGAACAGCACGTCTCTGTCCATATAAGTAAAACTAAAGTGATTGATGTCAATTACACTTTGATCACCTCAGTTTTAACTCTTAACAATAATTATGTTAAATGCAGTATTTTAGATTGCCTTCGAGGTAAGGATTGGAGCAAGGTAATGTGAGTTCAGTTCGCAAATGTTGTTGGCGGAGAACTAATATATATATTCAATTGTGTATTAGGTGTTGCTCACCTAGTAACTAATTATTTCAAATATGACCAGATGAATAAACCAAAAAGAGAAAATGAACAGAAAGTAAAATCTCGTTCACATTCGTTTCGTGACTACTAGCAACTCATCAGAAGGAGCTACTATTACGCCCGTTACCGAATATATATTTGGGTGAGATATTTGGGAAAATCGGACGGTAACATCTATTATGCGAATGTGTAAACCTGCAGTAGTAAAGTTAACTTCAGATAAAGTTATTGACAATGCAATTTAATAACCAACTCACTTTATGTCATGTATATACCAAGCCTTTGAAGGGTGAAAAGCTATGGTTATTGTGTCTGTATTAGATACCAACATAATGGAACTGAAAAGGTACATGGTAGCAGCACTACGGTTGCCGAGTCGATACATGGTACCAATACAAATTTCACCATAACAATACTTTTGGTATCGGGTACTGTCACAATAGCTAGTGTTGGTTACTTTTACAGATTTGGTATATTTATTATATACAGTCGCATTGTCGTAGACTTTATGTGAAGTTAGCTTCACCACTACAACTTTCCAAATTCATATAAGAGACTGTACCTTACTGTTTTCCCACATTCTTCACTCAAATATATAATGGATATAGAGTCTAATACCAGCTCCTAATGATGAGTCGCCAGTAAGTACGAAAAAAACGTGCACGAGATTTTATGTTCCGTTTATGCTGTCTTTGGTTTATTCGTCTGGTCATATTTCAACTGATTCGTTACTAGCTGTGCAAGACCAAATACACGTTAATTAATGCGAACATATCGGACGCAAATTCCTTTCACGTTACATACTCAACAGTTTCCTAAATAATAAATTTTATTATAATACTAATTTCAAATAAAATGAGAGAATGTGCTAGCTGATGTAAGGTAAACTAAATACTCTTTCTTATTCAACCACAATGAAGAAGAGAGCTTGGCGCTGAACTTCACAATACCAATTAATCAATAAAGTAGAAGTAATATTTATGATAAAATACTAGTCTATGCGATTGAGGCGTTTATTTCACAGTTTGCTAGCTACAAGCGGACCTCCTTAATAGTTACTGGCAATAAAATTAGTGTCACAATCAAATCATGAGAAATATATTATGAAAACAAAATTATGATGTTCAAAAGAAAACACTTTCAAGTGCATTTGAATACAACTCGTCAGTGAAATAGACATATAACGCAATTTCTTTTTGCTTGCCTGTGTTGCAGACGTAACAATAAAAAAATGTTCCTTCGTCCCGTGATGTAAAAAAACATATTTTATTTAACATTGATTAAACAGTAGGTATATTGAACAAAATCAATATTAATTTTATTAGCATAAAACTTAGTACGCTGTCTATCTTATGCGAGAATATTTATTCGAGCGGGAAATTTTAAATTATGATGAATTGGGAGAGCTCGAAATATTGAATTAAAGCAGAAATATGAGGAAATATTAAAAAAGGATTGAAACAGCGAAATGACCCAAAAAACTTTCAAAATTACAGAACAGAAATGTGATGTATATAGGAATATAATTACGGCTTAATGCTTAATGTAAAGCGGACTGTTTTATCCGTTTGAGCAAGATCAAGTTTTAATTTATTTCTCCATTAAATCAGCTGATTAGATAAAGCAAAAGCGCCTCGGTGTAATCATATAGACCAATAAGTGTTGCGTATTGAGTATTTGTTTTAGCGCAGCTAATAACAATATAGTTCAAATAAAACCAGAATGATAAATCGAAGTCAGCATGAACGTTTGGCGTGAACTCATTTTTACATTCGTTACGTGCTTAATTGCGACTCATCAGTAGGACTTGGTATTACGCTTTGTACCCACCATATATTTGGGTGAGGAATGGAGGAAAAAAGATGATACAATCTCCTATACAAATGTGTAAACCAGCAGTACAGCAGCTATCTTCATATGAAGTCTTCGAAAATGTAAATTCAAAGCCAATTCACTACATATAATATACATATCGTAAAGGGTACCAACACTATCGTTGGCGAGTAGGTTCATGGTACCAACCTAATGGTTGCTGAGATTCTCTATTGTACCAGCACTATGGTTGCCGAGGAGGACCATGATATCAGAACTATGGTTGCCGAGGTGGTACATGGTACCAACACAATAGATTTCAAGGTGTGCAAATTTCACAAAAATTGGGAATAATAACTACTTCTGAACACCTATTACTCCAGAGACTTCATGCACTCAGACCTTAATCGAAGTCAGTTATCAATTTTCGTGCTAAACAATGCATCATTCAATTAGATATACAAAAGTAAATTACTTTTCTTCAAAGAGAACTAATATATGTGCAATTCATTGTAACCTTCCTGTGTGCAAAAAAAAGAAATTTTATCAGATATAAGAAATGTTTCTTTCGCCTTGTCTCCTCAAATATCTACAAATGAACACATCTTTATATACAAATTGGAAAGCAAAACAAGATAGAAATATGTGAACATAGAGAGAGTGCGACAATTGCGTACGTCACATCCAGTTCAAGCTAAATGCCTGAACGTGCTTCTTTTGCTTGCATAAATGCGGCTGCAATTTGTTTATCCATAAGGCTGTGTATGTCGCTAGCTCCCTTTTGTTTTGGCATTTAGTAATTACTTTGAATACTACGTCTGGAGAACATACCTGCGATGTTTCGATGATGTGTTGCGCAATAGCAGACGTCTATTCTAAAAATAATAACTCACGCATACGTGACTCACGCCTACATAATTAAGCATCAATAACTTCTACGAGATCAGCCAGGAATACGTATAAATATTTGCCAGAGATATAGCTACCAAAGATTTTAGTGATTAATTGGGTCAATAGTATTTTTTAAATATTTATTTCAGTTTGTATTAATGCATTTTATTTTAGATTTAAACGAAACAAAGTACAAAATCTTTACCCATGTAAAATAAAAAGGTGCTAACAATTCTTTAAATCAAGTTTGCGAGCTTGCAGTAAACACCAGTCCCATTGTATTTAACCAGTCTTCTAACTACATAAAAAAAGTATCACCAGTCGCAACGCACTGACGCGTTTCGACCTTCCATGACCATCATCAGAGTACGACGGCAAACTGACTATCGAGGATCAAACCGCATTGAATATATATGGAAATCAAATTTAGATATGCGGCTCTCACCTCTAGCAGTCTCGCATACATTGAACTTGACTGGAAATGTCGGCTGCACAATTTCTATGAAGTCATGAACATTAGCTACTGAAGCCTTCGTCACACACACACACACACACACAAACACACACACACAAACATACACACACATATATATATATATATATATATATATATATATATATATATATATATATATATATATATATATATATATATATATATATATATATATATATATATATATAGACAAAATAATTAAACAATAATTAATTGCGCGAGTGGTTGTAACAATTTTTTAAATCAAGTTTACGAGCTTGAAGCAAATACAAATCTCATTGTATTTGACCGGACATCGACCGAAATAACAAAACTACCGCCAGCCGCAACGCACTGACGCGTTTCGAACCACCACCCGCGCAATCAATTATTGTTTAATTTTATTGTCTATATATATGTGTGTGGCGAAAGCTACAAACAACTAATGTTTGTGACTCCATAGAAATTCTGCTGTCGACTACTAGAGGTGACAGCCGCAAATGTAATTTTGCCTTCCATATATATGAAATGCGGTTTGATCTTTGCTACTCAGTTTGCCGTCGTACTCTGATGATGATCATGGAAGGTCGAAACGCGTCAGTGCGTTGCACTGGCGGTAGTTTTGTTATGTTGTTTGATGACTGGTTAAATACAATGGGATTGGTGTTTACATCAAGCTCGCAAACTTGATTTAAAGAATTTTACCACTACCTGCGCAGTCAATCATTGATTAATTTTATTTTCTATATATATATATATATATATATATATATATATATATATATATATATATATATGGCGAAAGCTACAAACAGTTAATGTTCGTGACTGCATAGAAATTTTGCAGCTGACATATTCAGTCACATTTAATTTATGCAAGACTTTTAGAGGTAAGAGCTGCATATCTAATTTTGCTTTACATGTATATGCAATGCGGTTTGATCCTTGCTAGTCGGTTTGCCGTCGTACTCAGATATTTGTCATGGAAGGTCGAAACGCGTCAGAGCGTGCGACTGGCGTTAGTTTTGTTATGTTGTTCGACGACTGGTTAAATACAATGTGATTGGTGTTTACTTAAAGCTCGCAAACTTGATCTAAATAAAGGTATAACTTAATTTTAATTTTCTCCTTTTATCTTCAGACTCTTTATCAATTCATTATGAGACAATTGGCTCTGCATTACACATGCAAAAAATGAATAATAAATTTAAGTTAACGCAAAGTACTGTTTCCACCTTGCCAAAGTTGCTTTCTTTCAATTGAAAGTTCCAATAAATTGACATCCCAAGCTTTTACTATAATCAAGTTTGCGAACTTGATATAAACACCTGACCCATTAAGTACTTACATTTTGTCAGTATAAACTAAGAATTTTATAATGTAGAAAAGGTAATTCATTCATTAGACCGGTTTCGTCCTTATTGGGAACTCACCATGTACTGGCCAGAATTTGCCGCGGACAGGACTAGAACCTGGGCACGTCGCTTCGGAATCTGGTGCTCTAACCACTGAGACAACCTGCCGCACACTACACACACTTTTCAGTCGTATACTAACACTAATTTAACTCGGGTGTTTCACTTCTAAGTGGAGCTCATGTGACATCCATTTAGAAACAAAGATACAAGAAACCTTCCCAAAACTGTCATTACTAAACAGACAACACATAAATGGGGAAGTGGTATTGAAATGAACATTTATCTAATAAAACGAACATTGATTGCGCGGGCGGTGATAACAATTATTATATTTAAGTTTGCGGTCTTGATATAAGCACCTAACCCATTAATTACTTACATATGTCAGTATACAGTAAGAATTTTATAGTGTAGAAAAGGCAATTCATCCAGTAGACCGGTTTCGTCCTTATTGGGAATTCTGGACAGTACGTGATGAGTTCCCAATAAGAACGAAACCGGTCTACTTGATGAATTGCCTTTTTCCATGATTTTCTTTGAGATAATTTTTCATGGAAATATTTTTCTACAGATATAATTATGTGACCAGAGATTTACAGAGATTTTCTCTCTGAGTTAAGATATTTTCTTAAGAACGATTTATGTGAAAAGGCTTTTCTTTGAAAAATGAAGAAGGGAAAGGATATTTGTTGGAAAACCTTTAGCATTCACCTGTTTTCCAGTAATGTAAGACGTTAACATGTTTTTCCTTCAGCGGGATGGATTAATTAAACACATTTAAGTTATTAATTTTTTGCATTTTTTTACTAAAATGAAACAATGTTTCATTTTCTGCACAAGTACTACTTTCTTATGCATAATTCTATTGAATTTTTATTTTTTTAAATAAAAATAAAAATGACACTTTTATATAAAATTATTGTTTTGTAATGTTCCTTGTGGTGGGTCTTTAGACTGCTCCAAGCAGCGAGTTAATGTAATGATTTTTGGCCTCTGGAGACGGTCGCTTTAAACTTTCACCGGCAAATGCCACAAATCAATTTAGTACCTAGGCGTAGGTAGCAGTTCTGATCTCCTAACAATCGTACAGTTTGTGTCCTTCTGTTTTATCCTAGACGAAGGTGGTTGTAAAAGTCTCCTCTATTGGAAATTTATGCGGAATGACGACTAGAAAATTTCGAGGAAATAAAACTTGTACTAATATACCACGATGATTCTGGTTGATGTAATATGTGTGCATACACGTGCACTGTAAATTATCAAGATCTGGCTAATAAATTAAGCCATCTCACTTGTTCAAAGGCAGCCGGTTAACACAAAAGCAAGATTTAGGACGAGCCAGTTATTATACGGTAAATAGAGCGAGAGATATTGCGTGTGTAAGCGTAGGAGATTAATCTCGCTTTTATATGGGCTTCATTAAAGATAGAATCTGATTGATCTTTATCCATGTCAAAATGCGTGCTTTACTATTGGCTCATTTTAAACATGAGATTAGAATTGGTTTCCATTTCGCCGAAGCTTCGTATAGACCGATTTTGCCACTTCTGTTCTATAACAAATAAAGAAGGAAATAATCCTCCTCGCGAAGTGTGATTAGAATGGCAGAGCAGAGTTTGTACACAGTTAAGAAACATGAAGATGATACACCAGTTGCTTAGAAACAGCATATATCACTACGTTAAGAGTATTATGAATTATATAATGACAAAAGTTCACTACCACTATTACCCGCGTTACCCTTCCAAATTGCAAGGATGTTCTCTGAAAACGTGAGATGTGTTCACCCCGTGTACCAATAAATTACCTACGTTTAAAAAAATGTAACAGACAATTTTGCGCCACTATGCGCATAAGACCAAAATAGCTAAAGTGTTATATTTTCAATATAACTAAAAATATTATCAACAACAGTGTGATTGACTAAATGAGGTATACCATACCGACTGGCCTATACTGTAAATTTAAAAAAAAAGTTTTAAAATTCTGTGTCCTTATCTAATAGAAGCCGTAGAATCCGTGGTGTGCCGGATACGCCCACTCGTGGCCCCAGCTAGGGTAAGAATAGACTGTTGTTGTCGTTGTTCCGTAGCCAAAACCGGGTTTCTTTTCCTCGATCAGTTCAGAGGCACTGACGCAGGCCGCAAAGGCGACAGCGCAGAGACCAGCTAAGAAGGATGGAGTGAAAGCCATTTCTTGTCTTTAGCAAGTAGCCAAGTGAACACCGATGCTTGATTTATTCGTGCATTCGTATTTATACTGTCAAAAAATTGCCTAATTTTCTGACACAATACTATTTCACATACAATCGCGCGTAATAGCTGAACACTAATGTATAGAATTTGGTGCAAA
The DNA here is from genome assembly GCA_029291075.1 of Eudiplozoon nipponicum. Classification (NCBI taxonomy): domain Eukaryota; kingdom Metazoa; phylum Platyhelminthes; class Monogenea; order Mazocraeidea; family Diplozoidae; genus Eudiplozoon; species Eudiplozoon nipponicum. The sequence goes on along the minus strand of JAQBSW010000612.1, from coordinate 51,951 downwards.
ATAAAAAAAAGATTTAATTGATTTGTGTATTTTGCGAGCTACTACGGCTCTAAAGATTCTAAACGACATAATAAAAGTTCACTGATTAATTACTGCTTTTATTGAATTTTCGTAATGTTCAAAGAATTGTTCACACATGATTTCCATTGCCATAAAATATTTGTGAACCTTCTGTCCCAACAATAGTCATTAATTAAATTAATTTTAGCGTTTAATAAATCAATAAAATTTCTAAAACCTATTGTTAAATTAATTATTTGGAATGTATTCTTTTTTATAATCAGCCTTGCGTTTTGATAGCAATTGAAATTGAGCGAGTATACATTTTTGTGACATACAATCACTTTCTAAAATTGAACGAAATTATAGTAATTGCTCGTGAGTCTCTATTGATAGTAAATCAAATACAGTCGTGTAATTTAATTGTAGGATTTGTGTATATTACTATTGAGGGAGTATAATTGTTAAAGAAATTCTGATACTTGGTAGATCTATTAATAGGTTTAGATGTATAGCCTCTTTTTATCCTTTTAGAATGTACTCGATTTATTTTTAGAAATAACATAAATACTTAACAAAATTTGGAATCATTTATAAATCAATTTTTTTCATCATTTTAATTTCATATTCCTTGATACAATAATCAATAAATTAGAGATACGTGAAATGCTCCAATATTCTATTAACAACATTGTAAGTCAATAATAAAATGAACTAATGCTTCAAATTTAAATTTGTCAGCTTATTTATTAAAAATAGAAATTTAGAAAAATCTTTTTGGGATTATGAGATTATATTATATTCATTGTACCGTAAGCAGGAACGAGAAAGGTAATGCCTTTTTAATACATCCAAAAATTATATTTTATAACATACTTTACCTACAAAGGACGATCTTTATATATTTTGGAGTTAAAAACAAATCCGAATATTAATTAATGCGAGTGTGAGCATAATAGAGCTAAAATTACATAATTTTTAGCCGTTTCAGACTAAATGACTTACACGCAGTTTAGGCTGCACTTATTGTGAATGCCAAATTTTAACACGGACTAAAGACTAGACTCCAACAAAGACTTGTGTAGTTTACTTCATCGACTTAGACATAAAGCACATTTAATCACAAATCTTATTTATACACCCCATTTAAAATGAAATATAATTTTGAATTTAGTCGTATATACCTGGTTTATTGGCTTACGTAATTTACTTGGCAACATGAAAGTTATATTGATTGCCGTTAACGTGTGGTTTTGTTCTTTTGTTGCTGAAAGCAGACACGCAAACTAATTTATTAAGCCTGCATTAATAATAAATGTGCGAATCAATGTTATAACAGTTTACGTCTTTGCTCTACTGAAGCAGTAGTCTCCGTGAGCGAAATATAAATATTAACCATCTCGTTTTCGAATCCGGCTTTAAATCACTTCTTGTGAACGTGCGAATCTATCTATTGCACAGATTTGCCATATGCGCGTTCGTCAATTTCAGCAATTGAATCTAGTACAACAATTTTTGTCGAGTAAGATAAATCAGGCAAAATCTTAGAGGTATTGATTAAATTTACGTTAAATTGTTTGAATTCAATATAACGAATTCCTTGATTATTTGCCTGCGATTAACAAATTTACACAGACAAACATATCACGTAATTTCTTCAATTCCATAATAATTGACTATGCAGATTGTGATTAACTTTATATAATCGAATAATTAATTAATATCACCTCCGTCAAAATGTTGTCTACATTTTAAAATAAATTATGCGTCTATGGCAATATCTCTAACAATAACCAATTCGAGATTGCATGAAATTCCCCCAGATTTTATTGCAATTTTGTTCAATTTATATCAGAATACTATGAGTGAGGTCTACTCTTATGTTATTCCATAATGTTATATATGAATTGCAGTTTTATACTCCAAAGTTAGCAATCTTGAATTAAAGAATAATACCCATCATCCATTTTATTACTTCTCGCAAACTGTTAAAATAGCTATGCCAGTCAAGACAAAATATTTAATCAACTGCCTTGCGCATAAATGATCATTATTTAAACGGGTTATTTGACTTGCTCAAACATAAATTACAAATTTTATAACAAATTGCACATACTGTTATAGTGTAAACTTCTACACAACGGCAAACTGATTATCGACGATCAAACCACGATGCATATATGAGGTGTTGAAAGTTAGATATGTTGACTTTACACCTGGTAGTTCTGCCAATATTGGACTGAACTAGAATGTCTGCGGTACACCTTCTATTATTTAACGGACACAGATTTTAAATAAATTTTGCTATAAAAAATAAAAATATTGATTAACTATATGGCAATTTAGATAGAGGTGTTCAAAACTATTTCAATTACGTGTTAGTAGGTGAAATAAGCACCAATCCTAGATTATATAACATATTCAATTGACATAAGAACACGACAACTGTATGCCAAATAAGGATAATTAAACTTTAATTTAAATTAAAGTTAAAACATTCAGATAGGCACTATGTAACAAGATAATTCTCGAAAAAATGTAATTGACTGAAATGTGGGATTAAAAAATTATGTTATGTCCACGCGTAAAAGAGTTATGAAATTGTGCAATTATTGATTGCACTAGAAGCGATAATAATGTGTGTATCTACTTTTCCGAGTTGACTTGGAACCTAATCCTTATTTATTTAAACAAGTGCATGACATATGAAGCTTAACTTATGCCCTAAGTAATGACGCGAATCGAAATACATTGGACATAATTATTACTCTAAGATATAATGAAGAACCAACGGAGAATCGCTACTGTGCATATAGTATTCTAAAAATCATAAATTTGGCTGCCATCCTTATTAATTTTCAATAAATTGAATTTGAGTACAAAATCGGCTGTAAAATTTAAATAAATATATTCAACACAAAAATTATTTCGAAACATTTTCTACAATTCAATAAATCAAACAAATTTCGAATATTGATTTCACTGGCTGTATTTGGAAAACTATTAAGTGTAATTGGTAAACTTTATTCGACCGTTTAATAAAAATTATTTGATCATGGCCAGAAAAATTAGAGAAAGTCGCATTAATGTAAAGGTTTTTATCACATGCCTTCGGAACTCCACGGTCTATTAACTTACGAAGAATTAACCTGTATATACATTTATATATATATATATATATATCCGCAAGTCAGTAAATTCACCATTTCCATATATATATATATATATATATATATATATATATAATGAATGGGATATGAGCAATGCCGTTCTAAACTGTAATAGTCCTGCATTAAATAAACTGGACTTTCAATTTTGAAGAGACCGGCGAAAATATGTTATATTAGGATATATCTGGGTAATTCTATACTTCACAAATTGTTTATTTAGTAGCACAATCCTTTTGAAATATCAGCGTTAACAAAATTCAATGTACTATTCCATATGCAAAAAGAAAAGGAAATTTTATCAGATAAACTAGCCGTTTCTTTCTCATATTCTTCTCAAGTATCGAAAATGAACATCTCTTTAAATATCTTTTGTTTTGCTTTTCAATTTATTATTAAAGAATTATTTATTTGGAGATACTTGGGAAGAATATGAGAAAGAAATTGATCATTTGTTTGATTAAATTTCTTATTCTTTTTGAAAATGGAAAGGTTAAAATGAATATGTCTTGTATATTACAATGAATATGTTCTGTATGGGAATTTAAAATTATTTTATAATATTATTATCGAATCCAATTTACATGTTGTGTCTTAGATTATAAGATAAAATTCCCGTAATCTGTTTGTTAGTATAGATTAAGTAATTGACATCCTGATGTAATCCTGAATAAATATTCTGATATTGTACCGATTTAAATTTATTCTAATGTTGCGGATTTAAAGATGTCACTTAGAGTATTGCAGATAATCGAACTAACATTTATAATTAAGTCAATCTGTTTAATATGATTACTAGACGCCAATTCCACACCTAAATGCGACTCACGTCATAATCACTACATAATAAATTAAATTATTACATTTAACTCAAAATAGCTAAAGGAAAATATACGAAGTATTAAATTTAATCTTCGATAGTCAATTTTACAGGAGAGTTGGCGTGATAGACATCGGAATTCCCATGTTGTACGCAGATTAAATGAAATACAGTCCGTAAACTAGATTAAACGTATAATGAAATACAGAAATAAATATTTAATATACGCATTCAAGAATAATTGAAATATATGATTAAAACAACAATTAAATTTTTCTACATATTCATCTCTAAATTAATTCCTCGCTTACTCGGATTACCTCACGTCCAGCGTTTTAGATGATCAAAAACAATTCGAAGTCAAAATTTTAATTTATCAAAATATTTTCGCATTTAAAAATTAAATATATATTCAGGGTACGAGTTTAAATGTATGTAATGGTGAAAAAATGAAAATAATGCTGAAAAAAGAATAGCTGCAAGTAGGGTAACTAAATTTAATGAAATATTATTCAGCCTCGTAAATGCGTCAGTTTGTGTCATAGTTTGACTACCTAAGTTAAATTATCTTAAATGGTTTTAAATTTGGGTAAGAATATTTGGTAATGGAGTTAATAATTTATCGGTTTCTTTTAGAGTTAGGTTTTCCAACTTTTATTGTCATGCTATTAAGTAAGCTGCAGAGATTGAAGAATAAAATGTGCTAGACTACGCGTCCGGCTTTTTCATGTACCTAACACAAATATATGGTGGGTATAAGGCGTAATAGCGGCTACTACTGATGTGTTGCCAATAAACAAGAAAGGAATGTGCACACGAGATTATATTTTCCGTTCATGATAACATTGTTGCATCCTTTTTGTCATATTTGAACTACTTTGCAACTAGGTGTGCGAAACCTAAAAATATATTTGCATATACATAATTTTTCCGCAATAACTGAATGTAACACTTTAAATATTTGAATAGAAAATCATATTTGTATAGAATATGAGTATAAATAGATGCGTATTTAGCTAGTATACCATTTGTTATAACAGGCAAAATATTTGGTCTTGTCCAATTTTTAGAACCATAATTAATATTTTCAACAGTTTTACTAGCCTCACCCTCATTATAACCATGTGCACAAAGGATAATATTAGGTACACTGGGAATTGAGGATTACTGCAATAAAATAAACATGAAGATTTGCTTGCTCATTTTGTGCATCTGGAAAAGTAATAAGCAAATCGTGACATCACGAATAGACGTGTATGTCAATCAATACAGTTTGCTTATCTTTATTTTATAAGTGTCAATTTAGGTTAGAGTACAAATATATGTGTGTATAGGTTTTTGGGGGTGTGTAGTTTCGTGAATACATGTGAGTATAAAATAATAGTTAGTAAAGCTAGATATTATGGCAAACAAAATAACTTTAGGAAATTTAATAAATATAAATAGATCTGTCTTGAATGAAGAAAACACATTTGCTAAAAGTTGTTTTATATGTGAGCATGGTGTCATCGAAGACAATAGTACTGGAATTGAAGACCATAACATACAGAAAAAACAGCATTTCAGACAATCTATTTGTGGTCGGCTACTGTGTGACGGGACAAGTGAGACTTTAAGAGTCAATGGATTTTACTGGAACAGGTTTACATATGCTTCGGAAAAAAACCAGTCTACTGGATGAACTGCCTTCGCTAAATTGTGCTAAATTTAGTTTAATCTGACAACATTTATATATGGAGTTAAAGCATATTGTCAGTATTTAAATATATATATATATATATATATATATATATATATATATATTGTCAACAAAATCTAAGCTTAGTATAATTTGAAAATGCAATTAATCAAGCAAACGATTTGACTCTATATTGAGAACTCAGTATATATTTGTTGTGTTTCAAGAGATCTGGGCTCGAATCAGCGCTCGTTTGCATAAGAGTAACGCAAGTTCTTCAGCATTCCATTCAATAAATAAAAAAATCAGTCTAATAGAATTACCTCTAAAATTTGATGCATTATTACGTTTATAAAATAAAATTCCGACAAAGTACTATATTTTAATGTCAAATAGAATGTGCAATATTGCTTGTTTTCAAATGAAAGATTGTAGGAGGTTAGATGTAAATCTTATTCTAAAGAAATGCTAAATGGGCTCCACCTGAAGGGGAGTATGACCAAAAATTTAAGCTGATTTATTAATAGATAATTTCAGGTAGTATGCGGCTTCTATATTGTCTCAGTCGAATATACTATAGTTAAACATCGGCATATCACCTAGAATCCAGTTCGAGGCCTATACGCCGCAAGTTCTAGACGGTACATGATGAGTTCAAAATGAGGACGAAACCGGTCTTCTGAAAAAATTGCCTTTCCTTCACGACACAATGCTTAGTTTATACTGAAATTTGTATGCTCACAATGGGTCAGGTATTTATATCAGGATCACAAACTTGAATAAAGTAATAGAAAAAACATTTTTGTCCAGATAATGTGCATATAAGTCGAATTTATGAGTTTCAATCATATATATATATATATATATATATATATATATATATATATATATATATATATATATATATATATTTATAATGTCCATTCCTTTTAATTTAACAGTATTCTTATAATTAGGAAAAAACAAATAACAAAGTGGATAAAGGCCATTTATTTCGTGAATACTAATCATCTCTTATACAATCATACATATTTATACATTTTGGGTTTTCAATTGATTATGCTAGTGGTAACAAATCTGACTCGTTTTTACTGCTGTTTCTTGTTTTGGCTAGTTGGTGAGTGTGTATGCGTTTGTGTTTGTGTGTATGCGTGTTTGCATGTAAAGGTCATTCTCGCAGTATTGCAAAGTGATGTCTGAGATCTGGTCATTATTGTTTTGATAGCTTGAGAATTAACAATTTGTGCGCATTGTTCCCTGTTACATATACAAGTGCTATTTTTCCCAGTATAGTTGATCGTTTTACCTTGTTGCGCAAAGCTGTCGTTTTCACATGATAACAACGCCAGTGTGGATTGCAGTGTTTAACGCCAGATCAATGGTGTAGCTATGGGAAGTTGCATCGCACCCCTCCTGGCAGATGTATACATGTATCACCTGGAAAAAACGAGCCTAAAGGGTATAATTGACCAGTGCGCACTCTACAAAAGGTATGTAGATGATATATTGTTGTTCATCTCAGAAGCAGCAGACACTTCCGAAATCCTCAAACAAGCAAATGGAGTCGATCCAGACATCAAATTCACTCTCGAGGTAGAGAAAGACGACAGTTTTCCCTTCCTTGACATCAAACTCACTCGAGAAGCAAACGGAGATTTGACACTGGCCATACATAGAAAATCCACTTTCACCGGACAATACATTCACTACAACAGTAGTGTGCCAAAATCCCACAAAAGAAACTTAGTAAACAACCTAGCAAACAGAATCAGGAAGATCTGCTCTGAACACAAGATTGAGGAAGAACTGGGCTACCTCAGGAAAATTTTGCTAATGAACAACTACCCAGAGCGTTTCATTGATGTCAACATCAGACCACGGCAGATTCGTACTAGAGAGGATACCGTCAAGCAGGTTTTCCTAAACTTACCATTTAGAGGCGACGTACCAGCCTCAATAATTGCACGGCGGCTGAATAGAATAACTAAGGACAACTTTCCCAGTGTTAAAGTTAATATAACATTTAGTACACAGGCAATCATGAGGTTGGATGCCAAAAATCAATTGCCAATAATCTCCAAATCATTCATAGTCTACAAATTCTCATGTATGTGCGGTAGCACATATATCGGACGTACGAAGAAGCAATTGATAAGCAGAATCCAGCAACATTTGCCACAGAAATTGATTAACAAAGGCTTGCCACCGTCAGGAAAATCAGCTATTTCCGATCATATATTGGCAACGGGGCACCCTGTCAATTCGACCAATTTCACAATTCTACATAAAGCAAAATCAGAAAAATTATTATTTATCTATGAAGCCCTTTACATAAAACAACAAGCACCTGACCTTAATATTCAAAAGTTTCATCAACATGATATTCTTATCGACTGGCCAAGAATAACAAAATTCAACAACAATCTACTAGTATCCAGCCAAGAACAAACAGGCCCTCGACTAGAATCAACAAACATACAATCGGATTGGCAACAAACTGAAGTGGAAATAACAGAGGCGCATACGATGACAGAAGTCTCCAAACAATATGAGCGTTAAACACTGCAATCCACACTGGCGTTGTTACCATGTGAAAACGACAGCTTTGCGCAACTAGGTGAAACGATCAACTATACTGGGAAAAATAGCACTTGTATATGTAACAGTGAGCAATGCGCACAAATGGTTAATTCTCAAGCTATCAAAACAATAATGAACAAATCTCAGACATCACTTTGCAATACTTCGAGAATGACCTTTTCATCCAAACACGCATACACACAAACACAAACGCATACACACTCACCAACTAGCCAAAACAAGAAACAGCAGTAAAAACGAGTCAGATTTGTTACCACTAGCATAATCAATTGAAAACCCAAAATGTATAAATATGTATGATTGTATAAGAGATGATTAGTATTCACGAAATAAATGGCCTTTATCCACTTTGTTATTTGTGTTTTCCTAATTATAAGAATATATATATATATATATATATATATATATATATATATATATATATATATAATTATATATATATATATATATATATTGCGGTTGAAAACTAGGAATTCAGTTTGCTCTGGTTGTTTCAGCTAAAGTTTTATTTACAAAACAAAATTTACCAGACTAACATTAGCTTACTTTTGTTGTTAATTTGCATTACGTACAATTTTAAATGTTATGTAATGCGGGCACAATGAACACGCATTTGTATATTATGTATCGCGTATCTAGTGGCAAATTAATTCTAATAGGACAAATCAAAATTTAGGAACAGTACTATACCCTGTACCCAAAATATATTTTGTCAAGGAAGCTACATTGAACCGGCTCATTGGTCGAAAATAAGCACAGGAATATATTCACAAATTTATTGACCAAATTTTGCAGTGGATATAGGTCGTACTTCCAGCTTATACTTATTAGTTGCTAAAATACACAAAATGCACGTGGGAATGACTTCATATACTTCGGTCATGCTGACTTCGGCATATATTTTTGGACAAATTTCAACCATTCTATTAATAGGTACGCAAATCTGAATACACAATTGCTGTCTCGTTGGATTCCTTATTTTTGAACAATTTCCCTATCACTGAATAAAGTCCCTATCTATGTGTCCTCTATAGGTTTATAAATTTTAGCAGAAAATACTTAAGCTGTTCCATCTATTTTCTTGTAGTCTACCCATGGTCGAATTATTATCATAAATAAAACCCTTTCGTTACAAAAGAAATTTTGAATTTGTTTGGAATTAGAAGTACACGTTTAATAGTTTCAAACTAAATTTTATTACCAGCAGAAAGTCACGGCGTTTAGAATATAAATAATCAAACATTATTTGAAATAAAATCACAATTAGCATTTTTAATTTGCGTAGGATTACTTTTAGCGTCATTCTATGTAAGTAAAGAAAGATATAACATTATTTCAACAGCTCTGTACATAAAAAATATTCCTCATTTTTGGACTCCAGACCAGTTAAAAACAATCTACATTTCACTAAAACATTAACGGTTTTGTAATATTCAACCTTAAATTTGGCCAATTAGCTACATTAATAATTCTAGAGAGTTTGCAGCTGACTGAGAAACAGACATTTTAATAAATATAAAATCAACATTAGGAATATATGTGAAAAATTGAAGGCATTTTTCATTTAGTAATTGACAATTTATATTTACGGAAAACTGTAAATTTTGTTGCGATGTATTATATGTTTAAAAGTGACCATAGTAACCATTGAACGCATGGTTGTTGAATCCGTGGTGCGCGTAGAAATCGGGAAGGTTGAAACCATATTCCCAAGTTGGATAAGTATAGTGAGTCGTCGTGCTGACGCCGTAACCAACAGCTGGCTTCTTTTCTTCCACCAGTTCAGCTCCGGTGGCGAAAGCGGACAATGCAAAGAGCAGAATACCAACGAAGAACGTGGTTTGCATCATTCTACACGGGAATGCTTGATTCGTGAACGCTGGTCAGAATTGCAGATTTCTGCCTTTTATTTTCATAACAACTGCAATTGAAATGGATAAAAGTTCGTTAAGCGGCCATAAAATTGATATGTGTTTAAAACTATGTTTGTGATTTGGCAGAGACATGCAGTAATAGTACTTTCTAACGATACACATAAATTTAGTTTTGGATCTCTAAATGTTCAACTGGTTAGAAAATGGGTTATTTTTCAAGTATATTTTGGCATCACTTGCTTGCAGTTGGACGAAAGAGTGTTAGTAAATGATTTGTTGAAAAATTATATTATTATATTGCCAAAAATTGTTATTATCGTTTACTAAAATTTCATAATATTTTTAAGAAATTAGGTGCAATTTAATAAAAATTCCTATTATTTATATGAACAGGTTATTCTTTATCGACACAAAATTAATTATACGCCAAATTTACAGTATTATTATAAGTAAACCGAATACAATACAGGTCTCGAATTGATTTGAAACATATAATTTATTGTTTTGTAAAAAGAGAAATACCTTTTATAGGAAATCCAGTATCGGATGACCATTTACATCGTAAGGTTTAAATATTAAGAAACAGAATTAGTTTAACTCGAATATTTTTATTAAAACCATTATTGATTTTAAAGATGCGATTTTGATTCGTCAATGACTTCTTCTTTGTTTATCAAGCTAAGTCAGGCAGAATTGATCAACTAATTTTGCTTAACGTAACATAGTTAAAATTATTTTTTATTCTTTTATTTATGTTATTTCCATGAAGTTGAAATTGGTATCAAATGCAATCTGACTGAAAACCCATGATAACTCAATTGTTAAACAACATAAATGGCAGTCAAGACCATTTGGTACACCAAAGTAAGCTAATATCCTATTGGATTAGACCCGAAATTTGCATGCCACCATTGAGAATTGTAATATCAGCGTTTAATCCAACTGTTTATATTTGGACAAAATATTCGGAAGCTATCAATAAACTAACCAAACTGTTGAAACTCAATAATTCATAACAATATATGTTCACAACCAATTTTCGACGTTCTTATTCACTTCGAAATTATTTCGATATATATATATATATATATATATATATATATATATATATATTTCATTGAATTTTTAGAGAAAGGTATGTTAATATAGAATTTGTTAGCAAAATATAAACACCAACTGATTTGCCTCGCTCTCAAAGTTTCTAGTTGCAAGCAGACTATAAAATAATAAAGTTTTATAACACAGTTCTGTATTGCGAGTCTTTCGTGAAGCGTATACTCAGCTGAGTTAGTCTAGATCAGTTCCTCCTACTTTGATCCTTGTCCTCGGCAAATTTGGCTGCTAACCAAAAAGCAGAACAATTTAGGTCCATCAGTTGTGTTTCATTAAATAATATTAAGATTAGTTTTTTAATGATAATAATTGGTTAACTGTTGTTGCCGTGCCAAATCTCGTCTAGAAGTAGTCATACTGATTTAGGCATTCACTTCAAACGATGCCTCTCTAATACCGGATTTACTAATTGTGCCTAATTGACTGCCAATTTCGAACGTCTCTGATGTAAAATATCCTAGAGAAAGAATAAATTCGTTTAATAAAATTATTGGGGGCGTACAGAATGATGCATATAATGTTGAACTTGAACATTCAATTATGATTACTGCCAAAACCAATAGAATAGCAAACTAAGCATGCATGTGGTTTATAATGTATAATGTGGTGAATCTGAAACGAAAAAATACGCAAAATGGCATTGGAATTAAAATCAGTGCTATTTTTATAACATAGGATAATCTAATTGATAATGCGCACAGAATAAATTAATATTCAATAAACTTGCTAAGATTCATGACCATAAAATTAGCTGTTCTGCGTAAAGTATAATTTCAGCACCAAAAGTTTAGAAACGTCGACAAATATTTAGTGCATGTTAAGATGGAGTATCAATTAATTTGTAATTCTAGAAGAAACATTATTAGATGAAATCATATCTAATTATAAATTATTCATAAAAATAAAATAGTATATATATATATATATATATATATATATATATATATATATATATATATATATTGTCAGTATAAGCTGTACATTGCGTGAGGTATCAAAGAAAAGCCATGAATAACACCGGTTCAGCCCTTATCGTGAGTTTGTACATTCCTTTCTTGTGCTTTAATTACAGAGGCTCGATTCGGATCACATTTGAATCCGAGCCTTGCCTGCATCAACTATGCCACTAATACCACATATTAAATGCCATTTTCCGTTACATTAAAATCTATGTATTTTTAAGCCATGTATTCAATCTTCAATTTGGTATCCCGTCTTTAACCGACATGGAAGCTATTCTACGATAACAGGTCGGATTTGTTAGTTGGAAATTTAGCATTAAAGGCTCACGAACTGAATTTGGCATAAAGAAAAGCCTAACCAAAAGGAAAGTGTGTAAATAACCAAAAATTGATTATATTGTGCGGCAAGATTTGCACAGTGAAATAGTGCAAGTCTCGATAGCGATTAAACCCCGATTTAGGACATGATCGCGAAGAATTCTGGAAAACTATTTTCGAATTCATATTATGGTATAAATTGGTCTACTTCATGCATTTCGTGGTACTTTAGCCAATGTAAAGTCTATATTTACAACGTCTATATAACCATACCGATGCAATAAATCTTTAAGACAGTATAATGTAAGGAGGCGTCTGTTTCATAATGAGCATTAGGGAGATCGCAGATAGATTGTACCGTCCTGTAATCCCACATTCCTCACCCAAATATATAGCGGTTAAAGGGCGTAATACCGCCTCCTACTGATGAGTCGCCATTAAGCACGAAACGAATGGGTATGAGATTATACTTTCCGTTCATGCTGTCATTGGATTATCTTTCTGGTCACAAATGAACCAATTCGTTATTAGGTTCGCAACACGTAACACATACTCGCACTTTCATTAGTTCTACGCAATAAACCGTATTTAACTGTTATATATTGAAATGAATAATGTCATGCTTACCGCGAAATGTGATAACTAATATCGATCAAAGCCAGAGAGTATGGATTTACTGGAGTAACAGGTGTTCACATATAAGTGTAATTCTCAATTTCTGTGGACTATAACATACATTGATATCTATCATGTTGGTATCATGTACCGACTCGGCAACCATTGTGTTAGTACCATGTACAATTCGGTACCATAATGGTGGTATCAGTTACTGTCACAATAGTCATAGTGTTAGTATTCTTTACAAACTCCGTATATATATTATATACCGAGTTAGCGTTGAAGTTGCATTGCCGAGACTTTATATGGTGTTATCTTCACTACTGCCGGTTTACAAATTCGTCTAGGAGATTGTACCGCCCTTTTATTCTACATTCCTCAGTCAAATATATAGTGATTTAAGGGCGTAATATCGGCTCATACTGATGAGTCGTCTGTAAGCACTAAAGGAATGTGTATGAGATTATACGTTCTGCTCATGCTATCATTGGCTTATCCTTCTGGTGACAACTGAACTAATTTGTTACTAGGTTTGCAACACCTAATACATAATTGCCTATATATTACTTCTCCGCAACAAATCGTATTTAACTGTAATATATTGAATTCAATGATACCATGCTTACCGCGAAATGTGATAACTGAGTGTATCAATTTACTGGAGCAACAGGTGTTAAGAAATAGTTGTAATTCTCAATTACTGTTTCCTTTTCTAAGCTTTGATTCAGAAGATTATACTAACACCAAATTTGCAACGAAATTCATGCTACAGGTCGTCAATTCTTTAATGAGATATTGTGAGATTCTAGTTAATGTGTTTTGTTGAAAGATATAGAAAATAGGCTCAAATTGAAGGAAAAGCTGGTCCAAAACGTAGGTTACTGTATAGCTGAAAAGAACAAGTATTGTGTGGTACGGGCGGAGCAGTGGTTGAGTGCGAGTCTCCAAAGAAATCCCTAGCCAGTTTGACGCCAAAATTGCATCAAATTAAAAATAAAATACTTTTCCTATTCCCAATAAAAGTATAAGCTGGCTTACATGACGAATTGCTTTTAATAATCTATGCAATGTTAAGTTTGTTCTGAACAAGGCTACAATAATTAAATTAAATATCGTTTAATCAGGTGTCATCTGTTCTATAATGACAAATTGGAGGGGAATATTAAGCATGTTAAGTCGAAAAAGGTTTCAAATAGGCTCAATTCGAATAAAACTCTGGCCAGAAACAAAGTTCGATTCAAGATTGAAAATTGTGTTTACTGCATTGCAAGGTGTAGCGTAATATATGCGTGCAATATTTCGATGCAAATTTGATCATATTCGATTCCCGATCTTAGCGAATTCTTGATAATATTTGACAGAGCCCCAGTATTAACGATATGAGAGGAGACTTACATGGCTTCGAAGCTACGTTCTTCCGAACCCATCCGCAAGATTCCTAGCTGCTACTGAATTGTATCTCATAAGGAAGATATCGTTCTTTGTATTTCGAACCATATTACAATTCCTGATACCCTTTCCGTGTTCAAAAATAAGAAAGAAATTTAATCAGAAACAATCGAGTGGTTGTTCTATTATTTCACAATCTCTCCACGTTTGCATTTTTCTATTTGTAAATTTAACAGGAAGCAAATACTACCGAGTTTGATTCTCGATCGGGGAAATTCTGGCTTCTAGTCGACATTTTTTATTTGAAATCTAATACAACAGCTTGCTTTACCAGAAAATTATATTTACGATATTATCACCATATTAAAATCTTTTTGATTGCAGCATAACAAAAATATATCATAAAACAGTAAATGAAATTTGACGTGAAGATATCTTTTGTCTAAACTGAAAACGCAAAAGGTAATAAAATTAAACAATCATTGATTCCGCGGGTAATGGTAAAAAATCTATAAAACAAGTTTTTCAGCTTAAAGTAAACACCACTCCTATTTTATATAACTAGTCGTCGATTGACAGTAATTTTTATATTTTGCTCGACGACTGGTTAAATAAAAAAGGATTGGTGTTTACTTCAAGCTGGCAAGCAAGATTTAAAGAATTGAATATTAGGTGTTACGCACCTAGTAGCAAATACGTTCAAATTTGACCGGTCGGATAAAAAAAAGGCAGTAAGAACTGAAAGTATAATTTCATGCACATTTTTTCGTGTTTATTGGCGAGTCATTCATTATATATTTAGGTGATAAATGTGGGAAAATAGGGCGGTACAATCTCCTATACTAATGTGTATACCAGCAATATTAAAGTTAATTTAATATGAAGTCTTCGACAATGCGACTTCAAAGCCAACTCCCTATATTTAATATATGTTCCAAGTCTGTAAAAGGTGCCAACACTATTAAGTTAGCTTCACCACATTAGATTTACACATTCGTATAGGAGATTTTACCGTCAAATAATCTCCCATTCCTCATCCAAACATATAATGCGTAAAGGTCATAATTTCGGCTCTTACTGGTGATAGAATATTACTGTTCACTCGTGAATGTGAATTTCCAAATCATTCACTTCGTTTGGCTATCGTCGATCTCTCGGAAATGTTTCTTGTTCTATTTATTTTTATCGTTGGCACATTTTATAACTGGATTGTCTTGTTTGACCTGTTTTAGAATTTGCACCGAATAGATATTTTTTGGATGAACTTGCATATGTCGTCTACATATCTTCTACATATAGGGCATCTATAAATTTATTCAATTGGCCATTTTTCTCTGAATTATCAATTTATATGTCAGCTAGGACTACTGCCTAATGAATAACAATGTAAACACGTCTAATTGTACATAAGCAAAAACCAAAAATAATAAATTATTCCTGTGCTGTGCAGAATAAACTAATCTATTTTAGGTTGTTCACAAAAATCTGGAAATAAGGACGTTTCTTTGGGATTAAGGCGCTAAAGAACTCATATACTTTTTCTAAAGTATTTTTGAAAAATCGTTCACGTTACTTTAAGATATATCATTGTTCAACTGTGAATTTTATATTTCAATAAATGTTCTGTCAACTTGATAGAACCATTACGAGTGTGCGCGTTGATATCGCTTTGGGTTCGTGGAAAGTTAGCAACTTTGGATTTAACAATTCAATGGTGTAGAGCCAAATTAGTCAGTTGGTCGCCTTAGATTTAAAACGAAGTATTTATATGAAATCACCTCGACAAGAGTTATGATGCAAATTTACATACAAACGCACACATTATTCAATGAAATCTCACGATGACTTCTGAGAAACCGATTAAAAAAAAGGATGATATAATTGTTTCCCAGAGAAAATGATAAAGACCATTATGTATGTTGCAATTGAAATATATGTTTATACATACTAGACTAATATCAAATTTTAAATATTAATTGTGATAATTTGTTGACTATTTTACCGCGAATTAATAAAGACGGGTTTTATTTTATAGCTTCGAAATTTCGTTAACCGTTTTATGTGATTTTGATTTTGAAAATAATTTTTTATTGAACTGTTCTGTCCTCATTAGCAGTCTAAAGTAAAAGACGTAAAATGGATGCTAAATTTCGCGAACTATATAATCAGTCAATAGCCATTGTGCTGACATATTCCGGGTATAGAAAAAAGTCAAAACCATGTCCTACACACTTGCCGGTTTGTTGACATTGGCCATTTGCGGCTTTGTGAGCGCTGGTGAACAGGTCGAGGAAAAGAAACCCGGCTTTGGCTACGGCCTGGCCACCCAGCATGTTTGGGGTCATCCGTACGCCGTGGGTCACGGTTACGGCCACGGACACGGCCTTGGATTTGGACATCATTACGGATACCCAGGTTATTACTAAACATACTGATAGCTAATAAGCACAATTAAACTGAGCTCATATTTTTAACATAACTCATGAGCCTTTTTATATTATTTAGGGGAACGGTATGTGCCTATGACGTTTATTATTTTATTTAAATTCTAATCATTCTAAATGATTCATGAGTCTATGAAGAAGTAACTCATTTTAGGTTATCCTTTTCCTTTTTGTAAAATTCTAAACAAAATTTACCTTTATAAACCTGGCCACTAGAAATTAAATAGTATACCATAATAGCGATTTCGTATAATAAAAAAGACGAAATATACTGTCTGGAATATTATTAATTGGAGCAATTAATAAAAAGGTTAATAGTGGTAACGTTTGCTATATAGAAATAATGACCAATCCAATGTTAAACTAAACTGTGAGTCTAATAACAGTTGCGCATACCAACGCACGATGAAAGTCTATAGTCATTATTTGGACACGGTGGAAAATTTCCGTGCATAGAAATTGTTTCAAACAGTTTACCGCGTAAAAAGTCTGTTATATGCATTTCACTGTTAGTTGTGTTACACACAACAATTTAAATAAGATTTCTAGACTGAGAAGAGCTTCGAAAACATTGGAATTTATCCAAGTTAATTTGATAACGATCGTCCTCTGTTAATTAAATTTAAAGAGCGAAATGACGAATAACTGAGCGAGTTCGCGCGGTAGATTGAAGCGTTTCAGTGTTCATTACTCAAGCCTGTACATTTGTTTTTAATAAACAGATGTACTGGTATTTTAATAATAACCCAATCCTTTCAGATGATTAAAAATTCTATTTCTCAAATTCATAGCCTTATTTCAACAGTACTTTTTAAATTATAAGTTAAACTATTGATGTTAGTCCAGGTAAAATTGTGACACTGATTGAGTGCAAAAATTAGTCATACACATCTATCATATTGGTTAAAAATGGAATCCTAATGAGATTTTTTGCGATTATGGATGCGAATTACAGCGCAGCACCTGAATTTGTTTAATTTAAGCTATAAAATGTGCAGTGGCAACTTTTTTGGTTTTAAACAACGTAACGTAAATATGAGTGAAATGTAGTGAACCGTTTCTAATAAATAATTACCATATGAATGCAGAAAAGTCATCAGGAACAAATATGAAATTGACGACTCAAAATATATCATCATTTATTAATAATAACTGCAAAGCTTTAGTCCTGGGTACGAATTATAGGCACATGAGTTGGAACATTGAAAAAAATTGATCTAATCTCCACCAAGCTTAACTTTGTTTCACTGAGTTACGTTTAAATCTTTTGCAGCATATAATGAAGAACTTGAAAAGCGTTTATAAATTAATAATGGAAACTGTAACTGAACCGGTATTTACAGTTCTAATGAAAGATTTCCGTCAAATATTTTTTGCTGCTACTTCATTAGTTATTAGAATGATACAAATACAGTTATTAGTTTTTAGCTGAAGCACACAATTTAATTGCTTGCAGTTGCTAGGCGACTGAAAGACATTTGAATAAAAATCAAACAAGTTTTACATTATTTCTCTCATGAGCCATGTTTGGTTAGATCACTTGAACTTGGCCAGATAATTGTGTCAAAGTCAATTATTCACATGAAAGGCTGTCCTACAGTTAGGCATCTTATTATTGTTTTGTCTGGCGTTGGTATTCTTTTCGCATTAGCATATCACGTTCTACCTGTCATGTTTGAATAAATTTTGATAATTTAGTCTCCTGCGAAATGATCTGGAATACACACGAAGTTTTCCATAAAACTTCTCCATTGCCTATAAAGTTAAACCACCATGGATGATTGGAACGGATATCATTAAAAAAGAAAGTATTTGTTTAATTTCCAGAACATACTTTGATAAAATACTTTCAAGTATATACACTTTTGAATTTTGCGTAATTTATGTTTCTCTATTTTGTACCTAAAACGCGTGATTTTCTCTAAATTTGCAGTTGCCATTTCATTTTTCGTTTCAGTTTTACAAATTTTGATCATCACAATATATTCCTCTTTAAACGAATTTCCGTTTTCATTTGTGCATATTGGGATCGTACAAGAACAGGTAATTCGATTATTCTCTTAATCGCGTCTAATGTCTTTTCAGGTTAAAAAAAACGTGTGCAGAGTTTTGTAAGAAGTACACAGGGAGTCGTCATGAACTTATTAGACATGCATGACAAAACTGTCTTATCAGACTCATTTAAGCTCAGTAAGACTGTGTCAGACTTGGTGTCTATGGGGCACTCATCAGCTAAAAGGACTTGAGCCTCCACATTGTAACTCTCAGCATTAGAGTCCAACGCTCTCAATACTGATTATGTTGGTTGCGACGAAGCTGAATTCTCTAATTCGTAGCTGACAATGCTCTACACTCTTTATAGTTATTATCATTGGCAATTGCAATACGACCAACTATGTTTAGTTACAGAAAATTTAAACATTTTAAGTTATATCCCTGCCTCCGACCAAAAAACGAGGCAATGTTCAAATGTAAGCAGGTCGTTTTATGGACATTTATCATCTCACTGCGGAAACTCACCTTCGCAATGTTATGTAAAATATATTTTTCTTCGAACTGAACGACAAAAAACAGCCCAATTAATTTGAAAGCCGACAGTCAGGAATTAGTAGGCATGAAAAAATCCTATTTAATGTCGGGTTTTGGTAAAATAAAGAAAATCGTTATAATCTCCATTTGTAATAGTTTGGCGGGAGAAATTAATAAGCAAAATTTTTATCTGGGAAGTTGCTGACTGCAATTTCTTTGTCATTTCCGTATAAAAATATGAAAATTTTTCGGCCTACAAATAAGGCAATCATCTGCAACTGCATGGTAAGCAATGATCTATCGCATTAGTGAGAGGTGTGTTAACTTTGCGTCCTTCATTGTAATTATCTGGTGAAGCACTGTTTTGTCTTTGGCGACAGCCTTCAGCAAAATTTACATCATTGCAGACGATCAACGCTTTATTGGTCTCATGGCAAAGATGTTACTTTGAGTATATCTAAAAAAACGTACTGAAATTTAACAATGACAGTCTCATAAATATGTTGTTCTTCGTAAACTCTAGTTATTTTTTCATAAATATCGGCGAAATTATTAATAAATTAGGATTTTCATCGATCTTCTCTATGTAAAATTGATTTTACAAGTCGTTATAGCCACACGTGAAATCTATATTTGTTCAATTGTCTACATGCATGGTTTTTCTTAAATTAGGAACTTTGCATTTTGTGCATAACTAATAAAATCAATGGGCATTCTCAACTATATTTTGTTCCCCCCTGCTTAAAATACGTCTTGGCTTAAATCACTGCATGGAGGAATTTCGCGCTTGACTCTAGATTATCTCGATAACGATAGCAGTGCAAATGATTTTTCAATGATTTATTATTGCTCAAGCTATTTATTACAAGTTGAAGTAAATATTATTTCTTGCAAGCATTCCTCATAATTGGTTCCTTAATTCTCCATTTGCGGATGTTGCGTCATTCACGATGTTTAGCTTTCGGTACAGCTAATTAAAATAAATTCAAGATCAGGAAACAGCACAATATCAGCTTCATCGTAGAGTGACATAAGACATCTCAATCCGAGTTGTATAAATGATGTGCTTGAGGATTGTGTAAGACCAGATATAAATTGCGTAATAGATATTAAACAAACACACATAAGCAATTGTTTAAATAAACCGAATTAAATTAAAATCATGATTCTAAAATTTACTCGAAAATGGCCAAATATGGATGAACCAGGTCTAATTTATGTCTTGCATTTGCAACCACTTTAGAATTGTACTTTGTAACGACAATATATATGGAAATATATACAAAAGTAAATGCAAATAAATAAATAAATAAATATAATGCTTTTTACGGTATACTGCTTATTAATTTCAAAATTATTTAACCCAAATATGCTTGTATTATTCATTAATATTCAAAGTAGCATTCATTTCGTTTAAGGGAATGGGAACTAACTTGACTTTATTTTCAATTATATATATATGTGTATATATCCAGGTAGAAAAAGCAATCTATAAACTCGATGTGTTTTGTCAATTTTTAGATATCTTAAATAACTATATAAAATTATTCCGTGGACTAGATTGAAACCGGGGCTCAATATTTTCATGTCGACGCCTCTTTCCATCGCAACGCCCCGACCCTCACAACACATAATTTGTAGTTTTAAAGCGACCTATGATTTCTAATTTGCCATTATTACTACTAGAGCCTATATGGTATCTTGATATTCCTAAATACCAGGCTATTATCGACCAAAATTCGATTAGAGAAAAGAGACCATGCAACCTGGTGAAGTGGTTTTGAAATTAATATAAATAAACAAGCATTGATTGTTATCTAGGTGATATTCAGCTAGTTTTTCTTATATCTGATAAAATTTCATTATTTTTTTGCACACAGGAAGGGTACAATGAATTTTATTAAAGCTCGCATTTCAAAAGAATTTTTATATTTATTATACTACTTAAAGTATTTTTCATGACTGCTCCAATATCCGGCCATATTAACAATACACATGTTCTCACAGGTGCACTCGAAAGTATACAAACGCAGATCTATACACGAATATATGTGTACTCTAATCTAAATTGACTTTTTATAGAATAAATTTGAATATTACCTAAGATTGACATACATGTCTATCTGTGGTGTCATGATTTAAAAAAATTAGTTTTTCGGACGCTTAGAATGATCAACAAAATTTTCATTTCCATTATATTACAGTAACCTTCAATTATAGCTTTCCTTAATCTCATCCTATTTGCAACAGGTTATAGAATAAATGAAGTCAATAAAACTATCGATAAAATATATTATTACTCCAACGTTTGGACAAGGCAGGATCTGGGGCCTACAATAATGAATGATATAACAGTTAAACAATCCTTTATTTATTATCATATCATATAAAAATTTAATTTTTCAATTAGATATCTGTGTAAAAACCCCATATATATCTATGTATATAATATAACATACGTGTGCTCATATGATTCACCTTCAGTACATAATATGTCAGCAATATATATATATATATATATATATATATATATATATATATATATATATACACACACATTAAATATAAATATTAA
Organism: Eudiplozoon nipponicum; assembly: GCA_029291075.1. NCBI lineage: Eukaryota > Metazoa > Platyhelminthes > Monogenea > Mazocraeidea > Diplozoidae > Eudiplozoon > Eudiplozoon nipponicum. The sequence goes on along the minus strand of JAQBSW010000612.1, from coordinate 29,863 downwards.
TTTATATTACTGTAGATCGATATAGACTGAATGTGGGCATGTATAATTTATGCCCTTTGTATTTCTTTGGATTAAACTTACCCTACATATTTTGTCTGTTTTCGCAGAACTTAAGAAATTGAACGTTTGTTTCACACGAATTGATTATAAACAAATTAATTATAATACAACCCGAAAGTATTTTATTTAATAGGAGTAGCGTACTATAACATGAGTGCTAACTGTGATTTCAAAATACAAAACTTTTGAGATTTCCGAAGAGTTAACAGGGCTTTTAAGTAGTCTCTTTCACCAGGGATGGAATATTATATATATATATATATATATATATATATATATATATATATATATATATATATATATATATATATAAGTTGACTAGCATGAAAAACATTATAAAATTTCGGTTAAGAATATTGTATTAAATTGTTAAATATTCAATTTCTGTGGTGTCGTTATTGTAAATAATAAGACCATAATGCGTGAATAATTTTCAAATATTGTTTAGGTATGCTAAAATATCTGCTTACAATATGATTGGTTTATAAATGTTTCAAATCACAGCTATTTTACGAACGGATCTAAATAATTGGACTTTGTCTCGTGACTATTTACCATGATACAGTGTACAGAGCCATAGATACCATAGGAAATATGATCCGGCTCAAAATTGTTAAGCTGCTAATTATAGACAATACTTCACGTATTCCAAAAATAGCTGAATCTGGCTTACTTGATGGATTGCTTTCGCTAACTTGCGCAATGCTAAGTTTATACTTATTAATGAATGAATGACAAGAATACTGCCGTATATCGCCGAATTTAATGTATATATATATATATATATATATATATATATATATATATATATATATATATATATATATATATATATATATATATGGGGTAACCATATTTGTTACGGATTTATAATTTAATAGTTGAAATTGCGAAACTTCTCAGTGAAGTTTTTTTATTATGTATGTTAACTTTTTTTAAATTATCGATGACTCAATTTTTTTTATTCCTCGTTTTAGATTTAGAAATTACTTGGTGCACTTTTGAACATGTTATAGACTGAAAAACGATATTCTGCAATGTTTTGTTTTGAAATATTGTTCATGTCTATGCGACAAGTGTATGAAATAAATATTTATTGGTCATTAATTAAAAAGAGCATTTGAAGCTGTCTATTCGTCTTTATTATTTGTTGCTAAAACGAAGCACAAAATTAACACAGTGCCATCAGTGGAATACACATTGTTCAAGATTAAGACATCACTTATTGAACATCTCGCTTCTGTGAACACCGTGAATTAATATTTATCTAATGCTGGCGTTCTAAACTAGAGAATGCTTGGCATAATTTGTTCTCGGAGCAGTAACTTCAAAACTGATACTTTATACCTAATATGTGCTAGTCTCATCATTATTATTTTTTAGATGGAATTAATTAATTCTGTTATGCTTCAATGAGGATCTACGTGTTAAAAATAGACGTAAAAAGGTGAGCGAAATGATCAGGTTACTTGAAATCAGCTCCAAGTCTTTCAAAACTGTTTACTGTTATGTTTGAATTAGATTTCCGAGCGCATTTTGCTGTGATAAATGTATTAGCGCGCCTTAGTGACAAGTTTATGAACACATACATTGCATTGAATCCTCAATTGGCTGCAAGTGCACTGTGATCAGCTTTGTAACGGGATACAATGAACGCTAGGGGAACTATGACGATTATTTTCAGGACCCTAGGTGTTCATATTGAAGCACGTACCTTTATAGAACTCAAGGATGCGTTTTGTGTCGGAAACAATTTATTGGCTCATCGCGTAAACATTAGATGACCACATGACTTACTTGCTAGTGCAGAGATCACTTATCCTATTGTTACAACCTGCGTCACGACGCCATCAACAGATTTACTTTAACGATGGCGTCATCATCAGAAAACGCCAATTAGGACTACCATACCACACGATACAACTAGTAGCTCCCGCAATCCCTCTCTGTGCATTATAAAAAATCATTGCACAGCGATGGAATCTGCTTAACAGTGAAAAGTGTCACAAATATTACTCTTGAGCAGCACATTAATTTGTTAGACTTTTTGGGGATTCCATAATTGCTAACTACAATACATGTCTAAAAAGAATCATTTCAGCACCAATGTTTCAGATAAGATAATTGTTTTTGTTTTACTTATAAATATCTATATTTTGAACAATAATTGATTGCGCGGGTGGTAGCGGCAGTTCTTTAACTCAGGTTGGCGAGCTTCAAATAAAGACCAATCGCACTGAATTTAACCAGTCGTCAAACAACGAAATTTATTTATGTTGTTCGATGACTGGTTAAATAAAATGGGATTGGTGTTTACTTCAAGCGTGGAAACTTGATTCATAAAATATTTTCATGTTCTATTCCATATATTAAGTGTAAAAACTAGATCTTTTGGTACTTACTCGTCCGCCAGGACCCGTTCACTATTGTAGCTTCCAAAGTAGTATTTATTATTCGTAATCTTGAAATTATCTCAAAAAAATTTAATTATGTATCATTAATTTATAATTATCGCTGCCTCAATTCAATATTGCTACTTGTAGATTCAAAACTTTATTGACACACATTGCTATCAGCATAAAACTAAATATCAAAATATTTTATCGCCATGTCTACGCAATAATTTCCTTACACGGAAATTAGATATTGTTAATAATCGTTAATTTCTACTGGCATCTGATCCGCTTTATTCTTCCTTATTATTAGCTATTCAAACGCTGGTAACATTTAAATTTGTGCTATCATAAGTATGCTCACTTTTCCGGATGTTGGCATCATTTATTAAATATTCTGTTGTTTGTTCAACGTAAATTACTAAAATATCCTCGCCAATAACTTGTGTGGTGCATGAATATTCCTGTGCGTAATATTTGTCCTGTTCACCTGTGGTATTCAATTATATTATTATTATTATTATTATTATTATTATTATTATTATTATTATTATTATTATTATTATTATTATTATTATTATTATTATTATTATTATTATTATTATTATTATTATTATTATTATTATGATTATTATTATTATTATTCTTATTATTATTATTATTATTATTATTATGATTGTTATTATTATTATTTTTATTATTATTATTATTATTATTATTATTATTATTATTATTATTATTAGTATTATTATTATTATTATTATTACTATTATTATTTATTTGTTGCTGTTGTTATTTGTTATTATATTATTACTTAATATTATGAAAGGCGGATTTATTATCAGTGTATTTATCTGAGTAACAAACTGTATGATATTTCCGCAATTTTTTGTGCGTTATTATTTTATTAGGATTCAACTAACTATATGAAGAATAAGTTTACGACCTTACATATGGAGAAATGCTTATTTATATATATATATATATATATATATATATATATATATATACACATATATTTCTGTTTTCATGGATGTACCAGTAATAATTTAATGCGAAAAAGCACAAATATTGAATATATTAAATATATTTTTAATCAAATATTGTTTTATATTTGACTAAATAAAATTTTTTTTGTTTGCTTAATTTGTATATTATAGTTTCTCTCGTCGATTGAGAAAAAAACCCTTTTTAGATCTGATCCATTTAATTATCTTGGCTCAGAATACCATCTTTGGGTGGGATATTTTATGTCTTTTCGCGCGTGGAAGATTAAGCTTATTTAATTATTACTGATCTGCAATGCATTTTGATTTGCGTTACATCACTCCTGTTATTCCGCCAACTTTATGTTCATGTTTCTAATGTTAAAAAATATTTTTGACTATATTCACTTCATTATAGTTGGGGCTTTCTGTTTTTAGTGAATATGCGCTCGCGCTTGGTATTTTAAGGTAGGTGGGTCAGAAATTGATTATATTGCGGATAACCCTGTTTCTCTATGAACCAACTTCTTATGTATAAACACCTGACAAATTAAGTACACAAATGTGTAAGTACAAATTAGGACTTGTATAGTGTAGAAGAGATAATTTATCCAGCAGACCAGTTTCATCTTTATTGAGAACTCATCACGTACTGTCCAGAATTTGTCACGCACAGGGCTCGAACCTGGGCACGTCTGATTTGTAATCTACCACTCTAAACTCTGAGCCACACTGCGGCTCACTAACTACAATCTTCAGTTATATAATAACTGATTTAACTCGGTTAGTCGTTTTCCTCTAAGGTGGAGATCAAATGGCATCCAATTAGACACATTTAGTTCCCAAATCTGTTATTATTCTAAAGACAATTCGCTTTGTGGGGAAGTGGTTTTGAAATGAACATTTATATAATTAAACGAACATTGGTTTTGCGGGCGGTAATAAAAATTACTCTAATCAAAGTTGTGATCTTGATGTGAACACCCGACCCATGAAGTACATGCATTTTTCAGTATAAACTGAGAATTGTATAGTGTAGAAAAGACAATTCATAGAGAATGCGTTGAGTTCCCAATTAGGATGAAACCGGTCAACTAGATAAAGTGCTTTTTCTACAGAATAAAATTCTTAGTTTAAACTGAACAATATACTTACTTAAAGGGTAAGGTGAAATTGTAAGCTGGGAACCAGCAAAAATATTCTGTGTGTTAAATATGATTTTGAACTTAAATTTGAAAAGTAAAATATGTGATTTCACTTATGATATACTAAAAATTATGGATCGTATACAAAATCTTTATAGAACGTACATTTCCAAAATATATACTACAGTCCAGTTTGGAGTAAATTTGGAATTCATATATTAGCTAGGATTACGAACTAAAGATTTCTCTTGGCAACATCAATAAATTGACGAAAGTAGACACCATCAGTAAATTATATTCGTCTGATGTGCGGACAAAATTACCTCTAATCCGTCATTAACACAAATCTGAAAATGTGGACATTTATTTCGGACTAAGTGGCCGAGAAACCCGTATTACATTTCGAAGCAACTTTCGTTACCAGAGACCCTTGTTTAAGTTGTACCCTTGTTCAATTGGCAATTTTATATATCAATAGATTTCTAGTTTACGCGTTGATGATACTTTGGGTTTGTAAAAAGTGATTACATTTTAAATTAAACAAATAGGAGGAGAGAGCCCATGTAGTTAGTTCACAGTCGTTGCTTAACCATGAATAACTATCTTTTGATTACATTTAATTAATGTAGACCAAGGCTGACTTGTGATTTTGTTCTGATTATGGAAACTGTTGATATGTGCGTATCACAGAGAAAATGTTAAAGGACATCATGCATTTATGCAATTGAAATTTACATTTCTAATTACTGCACAAATCGCAGACACTAAATTGTTATTGCGATAATTGACTAACAGTATTTTATCACGTGGCCTAATAAATAGCGCGTCTTTATAACAAGAGGTTTCATTTTATGTGCTCTATATTCGGTTAACATTTTTATTTCTTCTTTAATGTGAATATAATTTTTTTTATTGAACTCTTTTGTCCACTTTAGCAGCCGGACATAAAAGACATTCAACGTTAAGCCAGGTTATCGTGAACTATATAAGCAGTCATCAGCTATTGTGCTGCCATATTTTTTGTCTAACAAACATGCAAATCATGTCCTTCACACTTATCGGTCTGTTGGCATTGGCCATTTGCGGCTTTGTGAGCGCTGGGGAACAGGTCGAGGAAAAGAAACCCGGCTTCGGCTACGGCGTGACCACTCAGCATGTTTGGGGCCATCCGTACGGCCTTGGTCACGGCTACGGCCATGGACACGGCCATGGTTTCGGACATCATTACGGATATCCAGGTTATTACTAAACATACTGATAGCTAATATGCATAAATAAACTCAGCTCAAATTTTTAAAATAACTCATGAGCTTTTTGCTATTAATTAGAGAAAAAAATGCATGAGCCTTGTGCTTATCTAATATTAATTATCTACTTTTAATTTTTATTTACTGGTAAGTGCTTGAATAAGTGATAATATTGCCCGGAATAACACACCGTGGATGTAGTGGCATATCGATGCAACTCATGCTAGATTGTCTTATTCCCAATTACCTGTAATGATTTGTATCATTTTAAATAAATATTAAAATTGAAATATATGCACTAGAACTGACAGAGTACAAAATAAGCTGACATTGTATATGAGTAATCAAACATGATGTGTAATGTACGCTCTGGGAAATTTATAATTTAGACAATTATTGAAATCTTGACTGGTGTTAACGTTTGTTTAATGGACATAATGAAATATGTCGTGGTGAATCACTCAATAAAACTACTGGAATTTGCGTATACCAATGCATTAGAAAATGCAATGATCATTATCCGGACACTATGGAAACCTGTTAATGAAGAGAAATGCGTCAAGGAAATTAACGCGTTCGAACGTCAGCAATTTGGCTTTCACCGTAAGTTGACTCACACACACCATTTTCTAAATAATTTTGAAATCACGGAAAACTTTAAGACCATTGGAACATATCCGCATTAGTTTGGAGGCGATCACTTTCTGTTGATGAAATTACAAATGCGAAAGAACGTATAACTTTGCAATTTTGCGCGTTTGACTGAAATATTGCGTCGTTCGTTATGTTAAGACTGTACATCTGCTTTTTTATAAAAAATAATTTATAATAGCCAAATACCTTATCATTCTTCAAAATCCTATTGTTCAATTTTCAGAAAACACATTGAAAAGAGGTCTATCAAAATTATGTCACTGATTCAATGCAAACTTAGGCCATTTCAAAAATAATAGTACCTAGAATTAAACAAGGCAGAAAAACATTTCATGAATGCAAACACAATGTTTTCTCCACTATCTTTATGTCTTAGGTAGCAAATGTTTCTAAATCGTTATCGTTTAGATAAAAAAGAATGAACTATTGAACAACTGGCTCACTGGCTAGAGCACCAGATTCCAAAGCAGACATGCTCAGGCTTAAATCCTGTCCGCGGCAAATTCTGGACTGTAAGTGATGTGATCCCAATAAGAACGAAAACGGTCTACTGGATGAATGCCTTAATCTACATTATATTATACTTAGTTTACACAGACAAATCTATGTACATAATTGGTCAAGTGTTTTTATTAAGATTGCAACCTTGATTAAAGTACCTATTGAGTTAGTTTAGCAGACAGAATAATTAAAAAAGATACAGTGGACAAACGAACTTGTCTGATGAGAGCCCGGCCGACACCTTACACTGAAAGATTATTGAAAATTTACAAATAAGGACGAGCACTGCCTTTCCTTTTCTAATCTTTGATTCAGAAGTTTATACAAACACCAAATATGCCACGAAATTCATGCTACAAGTCTTCAATTGCATATCACTTCGAATAAGTAAGATTGCGTCAAATCTTTAATGAGTTATTGTGAGATTCTATTTAATGTGTTTTATTGAAAGGTGGAAAATAGGCGAAACTTGAAGGAAAGGCTTGTCCAAAACGTAGGTCAATGTATTGCGGAAAAGTACAAGTATTGTGTGGAAGGGGTTGAGCAATGGTTGAGTGCAAGTCTCTAAATAAATCTCTAGCCAGTTTGACGCCAAAATCGCATAAAATTAAAATAAAATACTTTTCAAATTCCCAATAAAAGTTTAAGCTGGCTTACATGACGAATTGTTTTTGTTAATTTATGCAATGTTAAGTTTGTTCTGAATAAGGCTACAACAATTAAATTAAATATCGTTTAATCAGGTTTCACCTGTTTTATAATGACAAATTGGAGGGGAATATTAAGGAAGTTAAGTCGAAAAAGGCTTCAAATAGGCTCCATTCGAAGAAAACTCTGGCCAGAAACAAAGTTTGATTCAAGATTGAAAATTGTGATTAGTGCATTGCAAGGTGTAGCGCAATGTATGCTTGCAATATTTCGAAGCAAATTTGATCATATTCGAGTCCTGATCTTAGAAATTTCTTGATAATACTTGACAGAGTCTCAGTATTAGCGATATAAGAGAAGACTTACATGGCTTCTAAGCTACGTTCTTCTGAACCCGTCCACAAGTGTCCTAGCTGCTACTGAGCTGTATCTCATAAAGAAGATATGGTTCTTTTGTATTGCGAGCCTTAATGCAATTCATGGTACCCTTTCCATGTTCAAAAAAAGGAACAATCGAGTGGTTGTTCCATTATTTCACAATCTCTCCACGTTTGCATTTTTCTATTTGCTTTGACCTTTTAATGTAAATATAAAGAGATGCTTAGTTTTACATGCTTGAGAAGAATATGACAAAGAAATGGTTTTTGTTTACGATGAAATTTCTTCTTATTAATGCACATGGAAAGGGTATTATGAGGAATAGTTTATTTTACTTGAAATGTATTGCTTATATTATGTAATATTTAGTTTACATGGATAATAAATGTGTGCACATCTGGATATGCCTATAAACAAAATTTTCATAAACAAAATTTTTTTCTATCAATCGCAAATTCTTATTCGCGAAACGTGTATGCAGCTTTTATACAGATTCCAATTCGTTCCATAGCACACATTTATTCTTTTGAATCTAGCGAAATGTAAATTTAACAGGAAACAAAAGTTATGCGCAAAGATGGACATTTATTGCAGCTGCTATGGCGTAGCATATAAGTTTCCTAACTGTGAACCAAATACAACCGAGTTTGATTCTCGATCGGGGAAATTCTGGCTTCTAGTCGAAATTTTTTATTTGAAATCTTATACAACAGTTTGTTTTACCAGAAAATTATATTTACGATATTATCATTTTTAAAAAATCGATTTTGATTGCAGCATAACAAAAATATATCATAAAACAGTAAATGCAATTTGACGTGTAAATATCTTTTGTCTAAACTGAAAACGCAAAAGGTAATAAAATTAAACAATCATTGATTTCGCGGATAATGGTAAAAAGTCTATAAAACAAGTTTGCGAACTTAAAGTTAACATCAATTCCATTGTATTTAACCAGTTGTCGACTGATAGTAGTTTTGCTATGTTGCTCGCCGACTGGTTAAATACAATAGGATTGGCGTTTACTTCAAGCTCGCAAACATGATTTAAAGAATTGAGTATATGGTGTTACGCAACTTGTAACAAATTAGTTCAAACTTGACCAGTTGGATAAAACAAAGACAGCATGAACTGAAAGTATAATTTCGTGCACATTTGTTTCGTGTTTATTGGCGAGTCATCCACTATATTTTTAGTTGATAAATGTGGGAAAATAGGGCGGTACAATCTCCTATACTAATGTGTATACCTGCAATATTGAAGCTAACTTAATATGAAGTCTTCGACAATGCGACTTCAAAGCCAACTCCCTATATTTAATATATATATATACCCAAGTCTATAAAGCGTGCCAACACTATTAATTTCGTTTCAACACAATAGATTTACACATTCGTATAAGAGATTGTACCGTGAAATAATCTTGCATTCCTCATCCAAACATATAATAGGTAAAGGTTATAATTTGGGCTCCTACTGGTGATAGAATATTACTGTTGACTCGTGAATGTGAATTTCCAAATCATTCACTTCGTTTGGCTATCGTCGATCTCTCGGAAATGTTTCTTGTTCTATTTATTTTTATCGTTGGCACATTTAATAACTGGATTGTCTTGTTTGACCTGTTTTAGAATTTGCACCGAATAGATATTTTTTGGATGAACTTGCATATGTCGTCTACATATCTTCTACATATAGGGCATCTATAAATTTATTCAATTGGCCATTTTTCTCTGAATTATCAATTTATATGTCAGCTAGGACTACTGCCTAATGAATAACAATGTAAACACGTCTAATTGTACATAAGCAAAAACCAAAAATAAGAAATTATTCCTGTGCGTGCAGAATAAACTAATCTATTTTAGGTTGTTCACAAAAATCTGGAAATGAGGAAGTTTCTTTGGGATTAAGGCGCTAAAGAACTCATATACTTTTTCTAAAGTATTTTTGAAGAATAGTTCATGTTGCTTCAAGTTAAATCATTGTTCAACTGTGAATTTTATATTTCAATAAATGCTCCGTCAACTTGATAGAACCATTACGATTGTGCGCGTTGATGTCGCTTTGGGTTCGTGGAAAGTTAGCAACTTTGTATTTAACAGTTCAATGGTGTAGAGCCAAATTAGTCAGTTTGTCGCCTTAGATTTAAAACGATGTATTTATATAAAATCACCTCGACAAGAGTTATGATGCAAATTTACATACAAACGCACACATTAGTCAATGAAATCTCACGATGACTTCTGAGAAACCGATTTAAAAAAAGGATGATATAATTGTTTCCCAGAGAAAATGATAAAGACCATTATGTATGTTGCAATTGAAATATATGTTTATACATACTAGACAAATTTCAAATTTTAAATATTATTTGTGATAATTTGTTGACTATTTTACCGCGAATTAATAAAGACGGGTTTTATTTTATAGCTTCGAAATTTCGTTAGCCGTTTTATGTGATTTTAATTTTGAAAATAATTTTTTATTGAATTGTTCTGTTCTCATTAGCAGTCTAAAGTAAAAGACGTAAAACGGATGCTTAATTTTCGCAAACTATATAATCAGTCAATAGCCATTGTGCTGATATATTTCGGGCTTAGAAGAAAGTCAAAACCATGTCCTACACACTTACCGGTCTGTTGGCATTGGCCATTTGCGGCTTTGTGAGAGCTGGTGAACAAGTCGAGGAAAAGAAACCCGGCTTTGGCTACGGCCTGACCACCCAGCATGTTTGGGGTCATCCGTACGCCCTGGGTCACGGTTACGGCCACGGACACGGCCTTGGATTTGGACATCATTACGGATACCCAGGTTATTACTAAACATACTGATAGCTAATACACACAAATAAACTCACCTCATATTGTTTTCAATAAAACAAATGACTTGGTATTTTAATAATAACCAAATCCTTTCAGATTATTAAAAATTCAATTTTTCAAATTCATAGCCTTATTTTAACAGTACTGTTTAAATTATAAGTTAAACTATTGATGGTAGTCCAGGTAAAATTGTTTCACTGATTAAGTGCAAAAATTAGTTCTACACATCTATCATATTGGTTTAAAATGGAATCTCATGAGATTTTTGCGATTATGTATGCGCATCACAGCGCAGCACCTAAATTTGTTTAATTTAAGCTATAAAATGAGCAGTGGCAACTTTTTTGGTTTTAAACAACGTAAAGTAAATATGAGTGAAATGTAGTGAACCGTTTCTAATAAATAATTACCATATGAATGCAGAAAATTTATCAGGAACAAATATGAAATTGACGACTCAACATATATCATCATTTATCAATAATAACTGCAAAAATTTAGTCCTGGGTACGAATTATAGGGACATGAGTTGGAACATTGAAAAAAATTGATCTAATCTCCACCAAGCTTAACTTTGTTTCACTGAGTTACGTTTAAATCTTTTGCAGCATATAATGAAGAACTTGAAAAGCGTTTATAAATTAATAACGGAAACTGTAACTGAACCGGTATTTACAGTTCTAATGAAAGATTTCCGTCAAATATTTTGCTGCAACTTCATTAGCTATTAGAATGATACAAATAAAGTTAGAGGTTTTTAGCTGAAGCACAAAATTTAATTGTTTGCAGTTGCTAGGCAACTGAAAAAAATTTGAATAAAAATCAAACAAGTTTTACATTATGTCTCTCATGAGCCATGTTTGGTTAGATCATTTAAACTTCGCCAGATAATTGTGTCAAAGTCAATTATTCACATGAAAGGCTTTACTACAGTTTAGCATCTTATTATTGTTTTATCTGGCATTGATATTCTTTTCGCATTAGCATATCACGTTTTACCTGTCATGTTTGAATAAATTGTGATAATTTAATCTCCTGCGAAAAGATCTGGCGTACACAAGAAGTTTTCCATAAAACTTCTCCATTGTTGATAAAGTTAAACCACCATGGATGATTGGAACGGATATCATTAAAAAAGAAAATATTTGTTTAATTTCTAGAACATACTTTGATAAAATACTTTCAAGTATATACACTTTTGAATTGTGCGTAATTTATGTTTCTCTATTTTGTACCTAAAACGCGTGATTTTCTCTAAATTTGCAGTTGCCATTTCATTTTTCGTTCCAGTTTTACAAATTTTGATCATCACAATATATTCCTCTTTAAACGAATTTCAGTTTTCATTTGTGCATATTGGGATCGTACAAGAACAGGTAATTCGATTATTCTCTTTATCGCGTCTAATATCTTTTCAGGTTAAGAAACGTGTGCAGAGTTGTGTAAGAAGTACACAATCCTTACCAGATTATATATATATATATATATATATATATATATATATATATATATATATATATGTATATATGTAGGCAAGATTGACATGGAGGCTAATCTTAAATTTGAGCAAACTGATAGTATGGTACAGGGAGTCGTAATGAACTTATTAGACATGCATGACAAAACTGTCTTATCAGACTCATTTAAGCTCAGTAAGACTGTATCATACTTGGTGTCAATGGGAGGCACTCATCAGCTAAAAGGACATGAGCCTCCACATTGTAACTCTCAGCAATAGAGTCCAACGCTCTCAATACTGATTATGTTGGTTGCGACGAAATTGAATTCTCTAATTCGTAGCTGACAATGCTCTACACTCTTTTTAGTTATTATCATTGGCAATTGCAATACGACCAACTATGTTTAGTTACAGAAAATTTAAACATTTTATGAATAACGCGTCTTAATAACAAGAGGTTTCACTTTATGTACTCTACATTCAGTTAGCTGTCTTATTTCTTCTTTAATGTGAACATAATTTTTTTATTGAACTATTTTGTCCACTTTAGCAGCCGGGCATAAAAGACATTCAACGTTATGCCAGGTTATCGTGAACTATATAAGCAGTCATCAGCTATTGTGCTGCCATATTTATTGTCTAACGAAGAGGCAAATCATGTCCTACACACTTATCGGTCTGTTGGCATTGGCCATTTGCGGCTTTGTGAGCGCTGGGGAACAGGTCGAGGAAAAGAAACCCGGCTTCGGCTACGGCGTGACCACTCAGCATGTTTGGGGCCATCCGTACGGCCTTGGTCACGGCTACGGCCATGGACACGGCCTTGGTTTAGGACATCATTACGGATATCCAGGTTATTATTAAACATACTGATAGCTAATATTCACAAATAAACTCAGCTCAAATTTTTTTAAATAACTCATGAGCTTTTTTCTATTAATTAGTAAAGACAATGCATGAGCCTTGTGCTTATCTAATATTAATTATCTACTTTTAATTTGTATTTACTGGTAAGTGCTTGAATAAGGGATAATATTGCCCGGAATAACACACTGTGGCTGTAGTGACATGTCGATGCAACTCATGCTAGATTGTCCTATTCCCAATTATCTGTAATGATTTGTATCATTTTAAATAAATATTAAAATTTAAAATATATGCACTAGAACTGACAGAGTACAAAATAAGCTGACATATGTGTATGAGTAATCAAACATGATGAGTAATGTACGCTCTGGGAAATTTATAATTTGGACAATTATTGAAATCCTGACTGGTGTTAACGTTTGTTTAATGGACATAATGAAATATGTCGTGGTGAATCACTCAATAAAACTACTGGAATTTGCGTATACCAATGCATTAGAAAATGCAATGATCATTATCCGGACACTATGGAAACCTGTTAATGAAGAGAAATGCGTCAAGGAAATTAACGCGTTCGAACGTCATCAATTTGGCTTTCACCGTAAGTTGACTCACACACACCATTTTCTAAATAATTTTGAAATCACGGAAAACTTTAAGACTATTGGAATATATCCGCATTAGTTTGGAGGCGATCACTTTCTGTTGATGAAATTACAAATGCGAAAGAACGTATAACTTTGCAATTTTGCGCGTTTGACTGAAATATTGCGTCGTTCGTTATGTTAAGACTGTACATCTGCTTTTTTATAAAAAATAATTTATAATAGCCAAATACCTTATCATTCTTCAAAATCCTATTGTTCAATTTTCAGATAACACATTGAAAAGAGGTCTATCAAAATTATGTCACTGATTCAATGCAAACTTAGGCCATTTCAAAAATATTACCTAAATTAAGGCAGAAAACATTTCAGGAATAAAACAATTTTTCTCTATATCTTTATATCTTAGGTAGCAAATGTTTCTAAATGGTTGTTCTTTAGATAAAAAAGAATGAACTATTGAACAATTGGCTCACTGGCTAGAGCACCAGATTCCAAAGCAGACATGCTCAGGCTTAAATCCTGTCCGCGGCAAATTCTGGACAGTACGTGATGTGTTCCCAATAAGAACGAAACCGGTCTACTGGATGAATTCCTTAATCTACACTATATTATACTCAGTTTACACAGACAAATCTATGTACATAATTGGTCAAGTGTTTTTATTAAGGTTGCAACCCTGATTAAAGTACCTATTGAGTTAGTTTTGCAGACAGAATAATTAATAATGATACAGTAAAAGTATCTGCATAATTTGGCAAGGGTTTCACAGTTTTTAAATGCAAGACCACGAAGCAAACTTGTCTGAAGAGAGCCCGGGCGACACCTTAAACTGAAAGATTGACGAAAATTTACTAGTAAGGACGAGCACTGCCTTCTTAATGTGTTTCCTTTTCTAATCTTTGATTCAGAAGTTTATACTAACACCAACGAAGTTCATGCTACAAGTCTTCAATTGCATATCACTTCGACAAAGTAAGATTGCGTCAAGTCTTTAATGAGTTATTGTGAGATTCCAGTTAATTTGTTTTATTGAAAGAAGTGGTAAATAGGCTAAACTTGAAGGAAAAGCTTGTCCAAAACGTAGGTCAATTTATAGCGGAAAAGTAAAAGTATTGTGTGGTAGGGGTTGAGCAGTGCTTGAGTGCAAGTCTGCAAAGAAATCTCTAGCCAGTTTGACGCCAAAATCGCATAAAATTTAAAATAAAATACTTTTCAAATACCCAATAAAAGTTTAAGCTGGCTTACAAAACGATTTGTTTTTGTTAATTTATGCAATGTTAAGTTTGTTCTGAATAAAGCTACAACAATTAAATTAAATATCGTTTAATCAGGTTTCACCTGTTTTATAATGACAAATTGGAGGGGAATATTAAGGAAGTTAAGTCGAAAAAGGCTTCAAATAGGCTCCATTCGAAGAAAACTCTGGCCAGAAACAAAGTTCGATTCAAAATTGAAAATTGTGATTAGTGCATTGCAAGGTGTAGCGCAATGTATGCTTGCAATATTTCGAAGCACATTTGATCATATTCGAGTCCTGATCTTAGAAATTTCTTGATAATACTTGACAGAGTCTCAGTATTAGCGATATAAGAGAAGACTTACATGGCTTCTAAGCTACGTTCTTCTGAACCCGTCCACAAGTGTCCTAGCTGCTACTGAGCTGTATCTCATAAAGAAGATATGGTTCTTTTGTATTGCGAGCCTTAATGCAATTCATGGTACTCTTTCCATGTTCAAAAAAAGGAACAATCGAGTGGTTGTTCCATTATTTCACAATTTCTCCACGTTTGCATTTTTCAATTTGCTTTGTTCTTTTAATGTAAATATAAAGAGATGTTTAGTTTTACATGCTGGAGAAGAATATGAGAGAGAAATGGTTTTTGTTTCCGATGAAATTTCTTCTTATTAATGCACATGGAAAGGGTATTATGAGGAATAGTCTATTTTACTTGAAATGTATTGCTTATATTATGTAATATTTAGTTTACACGGATAATAAATGTGTGCACATCTGGATATGCCTATAAACAAAATTTCCATAAACAAAATTTTTTTCTATCAATCGCAAATTCTTATTCGCGAAACGTGTATGCAGCTTGTATACAGATTCCAATTCGTTCCATAGCACACATTTCTTCTTTTGAATCTAGCGAAATGTAAATTTAACAGGAAAAAAAATTTATGCGCAAAGATGCACATTTTTTGCAGCTGCCATGACGTAGCATATACGTTTCCTAACTGTGAACCAAATACAACCGAGTTTGGTTCTCGATCGGGGCAATTCTGGCTTCTAGTCGAAATTGTTTATTTGAAATCTTATACAACAGTTTGTTTTACCAGAAAATTATATTTACGATATTATCATTATTTGAAAAACGTTTTTGATTGCAGCAAAACAAAAATATATCATAAAACAGTAAATGAAATTTGACGTGTAAATATCTTTTGTCTAAACTGAAAATGCAAAAGGTAATAAAATTAAATAATCATTGATTTCGCAGATAATGGTAAAATATCTATAAAACAAGTTTGCGAGCTTAAAGTTAACACCAATTCCATTGTATTTAACAACTTGTGGACGGACAGAAGTTTTGCTATGTTGCTCGCCGACTGGTTAAATACAATAGGATAGCTCGCAAACATGATTTAAAGAATTGAGTATATGGTTTTACGCAACTTGTAACAAATTAGTTCAAACTTAACCAGTTGGATAAAACAAAGACAGCATGAACTGAAAGTATAATTTCGTGCACATTTGTTTCGTGTTTATTGGCGAGTCATCCACTATATTTTTAGTTGATAAATGTGGGAAAATAGGGCGGTACAATCTCCTATACTAATGTGTATATCTGCAATATTGAAGCTAAATTAATATGAAGTCTTCGACAATGCGACTTCAAAGCCAACTCCCTATATTTAATAAGTAAAAACCATAAATAGGAAATTATTCCTGTGATATGTGGAATAAAATAATCTATTTTCGGTTGTTCACAAAAATCTGGAAATGAGGACGTTACTTTGGGATAAAGGCGCTAAAGAACTCATATACCTTTTCTAAATTATTTTTGAAAAATAGTTCATGTTGCTTCAAGTTACATCATTGTTCAACTGTGAATTTTATATTTCAATAAATGTTCTGTCAACTTGATAGAACCATTACGAATGTGCGCGTTGATGTCGCTTTTGGTTCGTGGAAAGTTAGCAACTTTGGATTTAACAATTCAATGGTGTAGAGCCAAATTAGTCAGTTGGTCGCCTTAGATTTAAAACGAAGTATTTATATGAAATCACCTCGACAAGAGTTATGATGCAAATTTACATACAAACGCACACATTATTCAATGAAATCTCACGATGACTTCTGAGAAACCGATTAAAAAAAAGGATGATATAATTGTTTCCCAGAGAAAATGATAAAGACCATTATGTATGTTGCAATTGAAATATATGTTTATACATACTAGACTAATATCAAATTTTAAATATTAATTGTGATAATTTGTTGACTATTTTACCGCGAATTAATAAAGACGGGTTTTATTTTATAGCTTCGAAATTTCGTTAACCGTTTTATGTGATTTTGATTTTGAAAATAATTTTTTATTGAACTGTTCTGTCCTCATTAGCAGTCTAAAGTAAAAGACGTAAAATGGATGCTAAATTTCGCGAACTATATAATCAGTCAATAGCCATTGTGCTGACATATTCCGGGTATAGAAAAAAGTCAAAACCATGTCCTACACACTTGCCGGTTTGTTGACATTGGCCATTTGCGGCTTTGTGAGCGCTGGTGAACAGGTCGAGGAAAAGAAACCCGGCTTTGGCTACGGCCTGGCCACCCAGCATGTTTGGGGTCATCCGTACGCCGTGGGTCACGGTTACGGCCACGGACACGGCCTTGGATTTGGACATCATTACGGATACCCAGGTTATTACTAAACATACTGATAGCTAATAAGCACAATTAAACTGAGCTCATATTTTTAACATAACTCATGAGCCTTTTTATATTATTTAGGGGAACGGTATGTGCCTATGACGTTTATTATTTTATTTAAATTCTAATCATTCTAAATGATTCATGAGTCTATGAAGAAGTAACTCATTTTAGGTTATCCTTTTCCTTTTTGTAAAATTCTTAACAAAATTTACCTTTATAAACCTTGCCACTAGAAATTAAATAGTATACCATAATAGCGATTTCGTATAATAAAAAAGACGAAATATACTGTCTGGTATATTTTTAATTGGAGCAATTAATAAAAAGCTTAATAGTGGTAACGTTTGCTATATAGAAATAATGACCAATCCAATGTTAAACTAAACTGTGAGTCTAATAATAGTTGCGCATACCAACGCCAGATGAAAGTCTATAGTCATTATTTGGACACGGTGGAAAATTTCCGTGCATAGAAATTGTTTCAAACAGTTTACCGCGTAAAAAGTCTGTTATATGCATTTCACTGTTAGTTGTGTTACACACAACAATTTAAATAATGTTTCTAGACTGAGAAGAGCTTCGAAAACATTGGAATTTATCCAAGTTAATTTGATAACGGTCGTCCTTTGTTAATTAAATTTAAAGAGCGAAATTACGTATAATTGAGCCAGTTCGCGCGATAGATTTAAGTATTTCAGTGTTAATTAATCAAGCCTGTACATTTTTTTTCAATAAAAAAATGTACTGTTATTTTAATAATAACCAAATCATTTCAGATTATTAAAAATTCAATTTTTCAAATTCATAGCCTTATTTTAATAGTACTTTTTAATTTATAAGTTTAACTATTGATGGTAGTCCAGGTAAAATTGTGTCACTGATTGGGTGCAAAAATTAGTTCTACACATCTATCATATTGGTTAAAATGGAATCTCAATAGATTTTTTCGATTATGTATGCGCATTACATCGCAGCACCTAACTTTGTTTAATTGAAGCTATAAAATGAGCAGTGGCAACTTTTTTGGTTTTAAACAACGTAAAGTAAATATGAGTGAAATGTAGTGAACCGTTTCTAATAAATAATTACCATATGAATGCAGAAAAGTCATCAGGAACAAATATGAAATTGACGACTCAAAATATATCATCATTTATTAATAATAACTGCAAAGCTTTAGTCCTGGGTACGAATTATAGGCACATGAGTTGGAACATTGAAAAAAATTGATCTAATCTCCACCAAGCTTAACTTTGTTTCACTGAGTTACGTTTAAATCTTTTGCAGCATATAATGAAGAACTTGAAAAGCGTTTATAAATTAATAATGGAAACTGTAACTGAACCGGTATTTACAGTTCTAATGAAAGATTTCCGTCAAATATTTTTTGCTGCTACTTCATTAGTTATTAGAATGATACAAATACAGTTATTAGTTTTTAGCTGAAGCACACAATTTAATTGCTTGCAGTTGCTAGGCGACTGAAAGACATTTGAATAAAAATCAAACAAGTTTTACATTATTTCTCTCATGAGCCATGTTTGGTTAGATCACTTGAACTTGGCCAGATAATTGTGTCAAAGTCAATTATTCACATGAAAGGCTGTCCTACAGTTAGGCATCTTATTATTGTTTTTTCTGGCGTTGGTATTCTTTTCGCATTAGCATATCACGTTCTACCTGTCATGTTTGAATAAATTTTGATAATTTAGTCTCCTGCGAAATGATCTGGAATACACACGAAGTTTTCCATAAAACTTCTCCATTGCCTATAAAGTTAAACCACCATGGATGATTGGAACGGATATCATTAAAAAAGAAAGTATTTGTTTAATTTCCAGAACATACTTTGATAAAATACTTTCCAGTATATATACTTTTGAATTGTGCGTAATTTATGTTTCTCTATTTTGTACCTAAAACGCGTGATTTTCTCTAAATTTGCAGTTGCCATTTCATTTTTCGTTTCAGTTTTACAAATTTTGATCATCACAATATATTCCTCTTTAAACGAATTTCCGTTTTCATTTGTGCATATTGGGATCGTACAAGAACAGGTAATTCGATTATTCTCTTAATCGCGTCTAATGTCTTTTCAGGTTAAAAAAAACGTGTGCAGAGTTTTGTAAGAAGTACACAGGGAGTCGTCATGAACTTATTAGACATGCATGACAAAACTGTCTTATCAGACTCATTTAAGCTCAGTAAGACTGTGTCAGACTTGGTGTCTATGGGGCACTCATCAGCTAAAAGGACTTGGGCCTCCACATTGTAACTCTCAGCAATAGAGTCCAACGCTCTCAATACTGATTATGTTGGTTGCGACGAAGCTGAATTCTCTAATTCGCAGCTGACAATGCTCTACACTCTTTATAGTTATTATCATTGGCAATTGCAATACGACCAACTATGTTTAGTTACAGAAAATTTAAACATTTTAAGTTATATCCCTGCCTCCGACCAAAAAACGAGGCAATGTTCAAATGTAAGCAGGTCGTTTTATGGACATTTATCATCTCACTGCGGAAACTCACCTTCGCAATGTTATGTAAAATATATTTTTCTTCGAACTGAACGACAAAAAACAGCCCAATTAATTTGAAAGCCGACAGTCAGGAATTAGTAGGCATGAAAAAATCCTATTTAATGTCGGATTTTGGTAAAATAAAGAAAATCGTTATAATCTCCATTTGTAATAGTTTGGCGGGAGAAATTAATAAGCAAAATTTATATCTGGGAAGTTGCTGACAGCAATTTCTTTGTCATTTCCGTATAAAAATGTGAAAATTTGTCGGCCTAAAAATAAGGCAATCATCTGCAACTGCATGGTAAGCAATGATCCATCGCATTAGTGAGAGGTGTGTTAACTTTGCGTCCTTCATTGTAATTATCTGGTGAAGCACTGTTTTGTCTTTGGCGACAGCCTTCAGCAAAAATTACATCATTGCAGACGATCAACGCTTTATTGGTCTCATGGCAAAGATGTTACTTTGAGTATATCTAAAAAAACGTACTGAAATTTAACAATGACAGTCTCATAAATATGTTGTTCTTCGTAAACTCTAGTTATTTTTTCATAAATATCGGCGAAATTATTAATAAATTAGGATTTTCATCGATCTTTTCTATGTAAAATTGATTTTACAAGTCGTTATAGCCACACGTGAAATCTATATTTGTTCAATTGTCTACTTGCATGGTTTTCCTTAAATTAGGAACTTTGCCTTTTGAGCATAACGAATAAAATAAATGGGCATTCTCAACTATATTTTGTTCCCCCCTGCTTAAAATACGTCTTGGCTTAAATCACTGCATGGAGGAATTTCGCGCTTGACTCTAGATTATCACGATAACGATGGCAGTGCAAATGATTTTTCAATGATTTATTATTGCTCAAGCTATTTATCACAAGTTGAAGCAAATATTATTTCTTGCAAGCATTCCTCATAATTGGTTACTTAATTCTCCATTTGCGGATGTTGCGTCATTCACGATGTTTAGCTTTCGGTACAGCTAATTAAAATAAATTCAAGATCAGGAAACAGCACAATATCAGCTTCATCGTAGAGTGACATAAGACATCTCAATCCGAGTTGTATAAATGATGTGCTTGAGGATTGTGTAAGACCAGATATAAATTGCGTAATAGATATTAAACAAACACACATAAGCAATTGTTTAAATAAACCGAATTAAATTAAAATCATGATTCTAAAATTTACTCGAAAATGGCCAAATATGGATGAACCAGGTCTAATTTATGTCTTGCATTTGCAACCACTTTAGAATTGTACTTTGTAACGACAATATATATGGAAATATATACAAAAGTAAATGCAAATAAATAAATAAATAAATAAATATAATGCTTTTTACGGTATACTGCTTATTAATTTCAAAATTATTTAACCCAAATATGCTTGTAATATTCATTAATATTCAAAGTAGCATTCACTTCGTTTAAGGGAATGGGAACTAACTTGACTTTATTTTCAATTATATATATATGTGTATATATCCAGGTAGAAAAAGCAATCTATAAACTCGATGTGTTTTGTCAATTTTTAGATATCTTAAACAACTATATAAAATTATTCTGTGGACAAGATTGAAACCGGGGCTCAATATTTTCATGTCGGCGCCTCTTTCCATCGCAACGCCCCGACCCTCACAACACATAATTTGTAGTTTTAAAGCGACCTATGATTTCTAATTTGCCATTATTACTACTAGAGCCTATATGGTATCTTGATATTCCTAAATACCAGGCTATTATCGACCAAAATTCGATTAGAGAAAAGAGACCATGCAACCTGGTGAAGTGGTTTTGAACATAGGATTAATATAAATAAACGAGCATTGATTGCGTGGGTGTAGATGCGAATTGTTTACAACAATTTTTTGGTGATGGATATAAATACCAAACACGTGTGCACATTTGTGTGCATTAACTACGCGTTATATAATTTAGCAGATGAACTTGATTCTGTAGATGGGTTTATTTTATCTATTTGAATCTCTTCCACTACCATCTACAATTTCGCGTCGGACCGGGCTCGGAAAGGAGAATGTTTGATTCGCTGTCTGCGAACATAGGCGCTGCTCCAATCTACTACACACTATATAACATATTAAGCCATATACAAAATTTCCTTTTTTTATGTAGCCTTTCCGTAAAGAAAAGCCTAATTTAAAATTCTACAGATTTACATTTTTATAGCCCAAAACTAATAGACCAAAATTGAGCGAGATCACGGCAAACGTAAAAGTGGTGTTGAATTGACGATTCATAAAATCATACAATCATTGAATGTGAGCTCGGCAATATTCATCTATATTTTTGAAGTAGCCTTTATTTCAAGTAAAGCCTATTCTGCATCTATTTGGAATTATATTTCTAATGGATATTCCTAATATGCCAAAATTGAACCGAGACCACGGTAATCGGAAAAGTGGTGTTGATTTGACGATTTATAAAATGAAACAATCATTGATTGTGAGCTAAGCGATATTCATCTAGATTTTTAAAGTAGACCTTTCTTCAAATAAATCCTATTTTGCACTTCTATCGAATTATGTTTCTAATGGATATTCCTAATATGCAAAAATTGAAACGAGACCACGGTAATTGAAGAAGTGGTGTTGATTTGACGATTTATAAAATGAAACAGTAATTGATTGTGAGTTAAGCGATGTTCATCTAGATTATAACGTAGGCGTTCCTTCAAGATAATACTATTTTGCATCTCTTTCGAATTTTATTTATAATGGATATTCCTAATATGCGAAAAGTGAACCGAGACCACGTAATCGGAGAAGTGATGTTTATTTGACGATTTATAAAATGAACCAATCATTGATTGTGTGCTAATCAATATTCATCTAGATTTTTAAAGTAGACCGTCCTTCAAGAAAATCCTATTTTGCATCATTTTGGTATTATATTTCTATTGGATATTCCTAATATGCCAAAATGGAACCTAGACCACAGTAATCGGAGATATGATGTTGATTTGACGACTTATAAAATGAAACAATCATTGATTGTGAGTTAAGCGTTATTCATCTAGATTTTGAAGTAGCCCTTCCTTCAAGAAAATCCTATTTTGCATCTCTTTCCAATTATATTTCTAATGGATATTCCTAATATGCCAAAATTGAACCGAGACCTCGTAATCGGAGAAGTGATGTTGATTTGACAATTTATAAAATGAACCAATCATTGATTCTGTTCTAATCAATATTCATCCAGAATTTTAAAGTAGACCTTCTTCAGCTTAGTGCTGTCATTGTTGGAGCTGATACCACAATTGATGGTTACGGGATAATTGTTAGCACTCACAGGTCGGTGTATTCTATAAACCTTTACATTTTCAGGTGCACAGTTTGCCTTTTGATCGATTAATGTGTAGCTACTGTTCCCGTGATTCCGAATCCGTTCATATACTGCTTAGACGGGAATGATTTCAAATTCAGATTTCCATACTCACAGAGGAAACAAAAACGATATATTACCATCGCCGGTGCCAGGTCACACTCTACGCAAGCTTATCTTATTATGCACGAAAGACGTACGATTTCGTTTTAATGGAAGCATCTACAAACAGGCTGATGGTGTCGCACTGGGAAGCCCCTTATCTCCAGTGTTGGCTGAGATTTTTCTAGGGCACCTAGAAAATACATCATTAAAGTATGACATAAGTATATGTGCTCAATATATACGGTACGTGGATAATATATTTCTTGTACTTAAGAACAGATCGCAATCACGAACATTGCTTCCAAGTTTCAACAAAGCACGTAAGAATATCGGCTTCACGTCAGAGCACGGGAAAGATGACTCTCTGCCTTTCCTAGATGTACTATTAATGAAAGAAACTAATGGTAAATTAAACAGAACAATTTACCATAAACGAACATGGTCTGCACAGTATTTGCATTACAGCAGTTTTGTGCCATTTCAATATAAATTATCAACAGTTCGTGGTTGCTTTTCAAGAATTGACAGGTTGGTTAGTCAAGATTCTAAAGAAAATGAAGATAAAAAAGCAATTAACGATTTAATGTCTAATGGCTATCCCAGACAATTAATTGAATCAATTATTAAAAGGAGAGTTAACCAGAAACAGACGTATTATGGGCCAGAAAAGAAAACAGTCTACCTAAACATCCCATTTAAGGGGGATTCAGTTTCCCGAATGGCACAAAGGAAAGTTGAAGCAACATTAACACGAACATTGAATGCAGCAAAACTACGAGTGTTGTTTAGGGTAACACACTTGCCTTTACCAGCAATCAAAAAGAAACAGCCGTTAATGTCGATATCAAATATTATTTACAAATATACATGCGCAAGTTGTCGATCAACTTACGTAGGCCGATCAACCAGACGGTTAATTACTCCAATGAGAGAACATTGCAACTTAAACGCCTGTTTTAAATCAAATGGTGAATACACGACTGCTATTGCGCAACACATCATCGAAAAATCGCATGTACTTTCTCCAAACATAGCATACATAGTAATTACTTAATGCAAAAACAAAAGGGAGCTAGCCACATATGAAGCCTTATGGATGAAAAAATTGCAGCCGGATTTATGTAAGCAGAAGAAGCACGTACAAGCATTGAGCTTGAACTGGATGTGACGCACGTAATTTGATTGGTTTCTATTTTTCACACTTTCTTTGTTCACATATTTCTATCTTGTTTTGCTTTCCAATTTATATATAAATATATGTTCATTAGTAGATATTTGAGAAGACCATGCGAAAGAAGTATTTCTTATATCTGCTAAAATTTCTTTATTTTTTTGCACACAGGAAGGGTACAATGAATTTTATTAAAGCTCGCATTTCAAAAGAATTTTTATATTTATTATACTACTTAAAGTATTTTTCATGACTGCTCCAATATTCGGCCATATTAACAATTCTTATGTTCTCAGAGGTGCACTCAAAAGTATACAAACGCAGATCTATACACGGATATATGTGTACTCTAATCTAAATTGACTTTTTATAGAATAAATTTGAATATTACCTAAGATTGACATACATGTCTATCTGTGGTGTCATGATTTTTAAAAATTAGTTTTCCGGACGCTTAGAATGATCAACAAAATTTTCATTTCCATTATATTACAGTAACCTTCAATTATAGCTTTCCTTAATCTCATCCTATTTGCAACAGGTTATAGAATAAATGAAGTCAATAAAACTATCGATAAAATATATTATTACTCCAACGTTTGGACAAGGCAGGATCTGGGGCCTACAATAATGAATGATATAACAGTTAAACAATCCTTTATTTATTATCATATCATATAAAAATTTAATTTTTCAATTAGATATCTGTGTAAAAACCCCATATATATCTATGTATATATTATAATATACGTATGTTCATATGATTCACCTTCAGTACATAATATGTCAGCTAATATATATATATATATATATATATATATATATATATATATATATATATAATTTATTTACATTTACATATTTATACACACACATTAAATATAAATATTAATTTATATTACTGTAGATCGATATAGACTGAATGTGGACATGTATAATTTATGCCCTTTGTATTTCTTTGGATTAAACTTACCCTACATATTTTGTCTGTTTTCGCAGAACTTAAGAAATTGAACGTTTGTTTCACACGAATTGATTATAAAGAAATTAATTATAATACAACCCGAAAGTATTTTATTTAATAGGAGTAGCGTACTATAACATGAGTGCTAACTGTGATTTCAAAATACAAAACCTTTGAGATTTCCGAAGAGTTAACAGGGCTTTTAAGTAGTCTCTTTCACCAGGGATGGAATATTATATATATATATATATATATATATATATATATATATATATATATATATATATTATATATATATATAAGTTGACTAGCATGAAAAACATTATAAAATTTCGGTTAAGAATATTGTATTAAATTGTTAAATATTCAATTTCTGTGGTGTCGTTATTGTAAATAATAAGACCATAATGCGTGAATAATTTTCAAATATTGTTTAGGTATGCTAAAATATCTGCTTACAATATGATTGATTTATAAATGTTTCAAATCACAGCTATTTTACGAACGGATCTAAATAATTGGACTTTGTCTCGTGACTATTTACCATGATACAGTGTACAGAGTCATAGATACCATAGGAAATATGATCCGGCTCAAAATTGTTAAGCTGCTAATTATAGACAATACTTCACGTATTCCAAAAATAGCTGAATCTGGCTTACTTGATGGATTGCTTTCGCTAACTTGCGCAATGCTAAGTTTATACTTATTAATGAATGAATGACAAGAATACTGCCGTACATCGTCAATTTAATATATATATATATATATATATATATATATATATATATATATATATATATATATATATATATATATATATATATATATAGGGTAACCATATTCGTTACGGATTTATAATTTAATAGTTGAAATTGCGAAACGTCTCATTGAAGTTTTTTTATTGTGTATAGTCATTTGTTAAAATGTATCGATGACTCAATTTTTTATTTCTCGTTTTAGATTTAGAAATTACTTGGTGCACTTTTGAATATGTTCTAGACTGAAAAACGATATTCTTCAATGTTTTGTTTTGAACCAGTTTTCATATCTGTGCGACAAGTGTCTGAAACAAATATTTATAAAGTTTATTGGTGATTAATCAAAACGGGCATTTCATGGATGTACCAGTAATAATTTAATGCGAAAAGAACAAATATTGAATATATTAATACATTTTTAATAAAATCTTGTTTTATATTTGACAAGTTAAAATTTTTTTGTTTGCTTAACTTGTAAGTTGAATGATTTTCCAGGTGAATGATATTCATTTTGTATGTGAGTGTTTGAAACATGTAATGATTTTGTTCTGTGGTGAGTGGGTGATATCTTTTATCCTTTAATGTTATAGTTTCTCTCGTCGAATGAGAAAAAGCCCCTTTTTAGATTTGTCTGATCTATTTATTTATCTTGTCTCAGAATACCATCTTTGAGTGGGATATTTTATGTCTTTTCTCGCGTGGAAGATTAAGCTTATTTAATTATTACTGAACTGCAATGCATTTTGATTTGCGTTACATCACTCCTGTTATTCCGCCAACTTTATGTTCATGTTTCTAATGTTAAAAAATTATTTTTGACTATATTTACTTCATTATAGTTGGGGCTTTCAGTTTTTAATGAATATTCGCTCGCGCCTTGGTATTTTAAGGTAGGTGGGTCAGAAATTGATTATATTACGGATAACCCTGTTTCTCTATGAACCAACTTCTTATTTATAAACACCTGACCCATTAAGTACATAAATGTGTAAGTACAAAGTAGGACTTGTATAGTGTAGAAGAGACAATTTATCCAGCAGACCCGTTTCATCCTTATTGGGAACTAATCACATACTGTCCAGAATTTGCCACGCACAGGGCTCGAACCTGGGCACGTCTGATTTGGAATCTGCCACTTTAAACTCTGAGCCACACTGCGGCTCACTAAGCACAATCTTCAGTTATGTACTAACTAGGTTAGTATTTTTCCTTTAAGGTGGAGCTCAAATGGCATCCAATTAGACACATTTAGTTCCCCAATCTGTTATTATTCTATAGACATTTCGCTATGTGGGGAAGTGATATTGAAATGAACATTTAAAATATTAAACGAACATTGGTTTTGCGGACGATGATAATAATTAATATAATCAAGGTTGCGATCTTGATATGAACACCCGACCCATGATGTACATGCATTTTTCAGTATAAACTGAGAATTTTATAGTGTAGGAAAGACAATTCATAGAAAATGCGTTGAGTTCCCAATTAGGATGAAACCGGTCTACTGGATATATTGCCTTTTTCACACAATAAAATTCTTAATTTAAACTGTCAAATATACTTACTTAATGGGTCAGGTGTTTTTATTAAGATCGCAATCTTGATTAAATTAACTGTTATCAACGCTAGCGTAACCCATATTCGTTAACCTTCTTATGGGGTTTTGATAGGTACTGTTCATTAGCTGACTCGTCATTTTATTCAATGTGATTTATTGCGCGCACATTTGAAACTGCAAGCTGGTAGACAAACAATGACAAAAAATATTCTAAGTGTGTTATATATTATTTTAAACTTACATTTGAAAAGTAAAATGTGTGATTTCAATTATGATATACAAAATATCATAGATCGTATACAAATGCTTTATAGAATGTACATTCCCAAAATATATCCTACAGTCAAGTTTGGAGTAAATTTAGAATATATATATTAGCTAAGATTACGAACTAATAATTTCCCTTGGAAACATCAATAAATTGACGAAAGTAGACACCATTAGTAAACTATATTCGTCTGATGTGCAGACTAAAATAACTGTATTCCTTCAATAACACAAATCTGAAAATGTGGACATTTATTTCGGACTAAGTGGCCAAGGAACCCGTATTACATTTCGAAGCAACTTTCGTTACCAGAGACCCTTGTTTAAGTTGTATCCTTGTTCAATTGGCAATTATATATATCACAAGATAGCATAATTTCCAGTTTGCGCGTTGATGATACTTTGGGTCTGTGAAAAGTGATTACATTTGAAAGAAATAGGAGGAGAGAGCCCATGTAGTTAGTTCACCGTCTTTGTTTAACCATGAAATACTAAATTTTTTTAATACATTTGATTAATGTAGACCAAGGCTGACTCGTGATTTTGTTCTCATTATGGAAACTGTTGATATGTGCGTATCATAGAGAAAATGTTAAAGAACATCATGCATTTTGAAATTGAAATTTACATTTCTAATTACTGGACAAATCGCAGACACTAAATTGTTATTGTGATAATTGACTAACAGCATTTTATCACGTGGCTTAATGAATAACGCGTCTTAATAACAAGAGGTTTCACTTTATGTACTCTACATTCAGTTAGCTGTCTTATTTCTTCTTTAATGTGAACATAATTTTTTTATTGAACTATTTTGTCCACTTTAGCAGCCGGGCATAAAAGACATTCAACGTTATGCCAGGTTATCGTGAACTATATAAGCAGTCATCAGCTATTGTGCTGCCATATTTTTGTCTAACGAAGAGGCAAATCATGTCCTACACACTTATTGGTCTGTTGGCATTGGCCATTTGCGGCTTTGTGAGCGCTGGGGAACAGGTCGAGGAAAAGAAACCCGGCTTCGGCTACGGCGTGACCACTCAGCATGTTTGGGGCCATCCGTACGGCCTTGGTCACGGCTACGGCCATGGACACGGCCTTGGTTTAGGACATCATTACGGATATCCAGGTTATTATTAAACATACTGATAGCTAATATGCACAAATAAACTCAGCTCAAATTTTTAAAAATAACTCATGAGCTTTTTTCTATTAATTAGTAAAGACAATGCATGAGCCTTGTGCTTATCTAATATTAATTATCTACTTTTAATTTGTATTTACTGGTAAGTGCTTGAATAAGGGATAATATTGCCCGGAATAACACACTGTGGCTGTAGTGACATGTCGATGCAACTCATGCTAGATTGTCCTATTCCCAATTACCTGTAATGATTTGTATCATTTTAAATAAATATTAAAATTTAAAATATATGCACTAGAACTGA